>JAVSBU010337092.1:0-10861 GCA_033118015.1 Loricariichthys derbyi | reverse complement strand
ATTAAAACAATAAAAGACCTGAAATATTTCAGTTGGTGTGCAATGAATCTAAAATATGTGAAAGTTGAATTTTTATCGTTACATTATGGAAAATAATGCACTTTATCACAATATGCTATTTTTTTGAGAAGGACCAGTAAGTCTGAGCCTCAGAATCATTGGCACTTTTCCCTCATCGTGGGAGATTAGCAGTAATTTACTAATGCACGACTCCACTTTGATTTGTGTTAGTTATGGACGTGGTACCATCTTACCACAACCAAATCCAGAGTATAAAGGAAGTTTTATTTATTATTATAATTTATTGTGATTTTTAAGACCTCTGCCTTTAAGGTGGACGTTAATCGACACAGACAATATTTAATCAGGTTGAATTGAATATTTTTCAGGAAAGATTAAACAGAAATTAACGTTATGGCTACATATGACTGATTTAAGGTAGTTTTGGGGCTATTGTTATTTCTAGGTTTATTTATTGTGCGTTGTTCCAGATTTGGCCCTCGTTTATGATTCTCACACTGAAGTAGTACCGTACTACGAAGTAGCGCAGATGATTAGTACCTATTATTACATGTATGGCTCAGTATACACAGAAACCGCGTAGTACGTAAGTGCGGTTTGAGGCTTCGCCGCTATCTAGTTAGCCTGTTAGCTCATTTGGGTGCTAGCTCCTGAAGTACTGCTGTGCAGCTTCGGTGCTTCGCCCTCCGCGGTTTGTTGTTGTTAATTTAATCCGCTTCGTAGCTCTGTTTGTGTCTAGAGTTCATACAGGGCAAATCCGAACGAAGTTTTAAGTAGTTTATTGGATATTTAGCGTCGAAAAAGCGAGTTAAACTTTACGGCGGCTCGCTAGCGCACTTTGTTTTCTTCCCCGCTAAGCTAGCTAGCTACTGCTCGGTTAGCTAGCTAGCTAGCTTAGCTAGCGTTGGCGCTAAATGCTACTTACGAGGATGGACCTTCTGACCCACCGATTTATGGATAAAATGAACAACAACATCGGGAGACTTCATTACGATTCTTATGATGGTAAACTCACTTTATTCTTATTAAACTAATGAAGTCGTTTACGTGAGCTTTTGGTTGGGGAAAACTCACTCGGTCGTTTGTTTGTTGTTAGCCAGAACTTCGAACAAACTAATTAAAAAGTGACAAAAATCAGCTATAAAGCTGTTACCTGTATTAGAAATTAACTTTAGATATTCTCAGATATTGTTATTTGTGTTTAGAACGTTTTTTACCTCAAGTTAAGCATCCTGGATTGTCATTGTGTTTAAATGTTTTATTCCAGTGTGAAACATGAATGAGTTTTTAAACCGTCTCAAATGTCTTGTTATAAATTAAAGGTTCAGTTTTCGAGCCTCAAAGTTGCTTTACTACGTGCATGTTTTCTGATGCTCTATCAAGAGCTTTTAAAATATTATAAATATTTAAACAGGATAATTTTCCACCTCTAAGGTATCAAGAGGCTTAAAATTAATAAATAATTAATGTTTAAAACTATGCTTTTTGTCTCCTTTATGATAAATGTTGATTTATTAAAGGTTCTGTTATTTTTTAAATTTATTTTTTATTATCTGTGTGTGCTTAAGGGAAGCTGTAACAGGGAAAAGGGAAACTTCATACTGCTAAAATTCTAAAACTAATGAATGTAAATAATCTACATGTTTGTATTGTGCTGTACTTTAACTATCCAATTTAAAAAAATGGTAAAAAGCTCTACTGAATGCAGATGATATAAAGACCATAAACTTTGACATGGATTTAATAAATAAAAATTCTGCAGGAACTAAAGTTTCTCAACATTTTAGTACATCCTGTCTTAAACCTGTTTCTAAATGAATTAAAGGCTTCTCCTGCCCCTTGAGTGGTCCAGGTTTTGCCTGTGATCCATAACCAGCTCTTTGACAGATAGACAGACAGACGAGGGGCCCATGTGGGTACCAGCCCACCTTTAGTAGAATGAGCATAATTAAATGTGGTGGGAATGTCGTTATTTTAAGTTAATTACCTGCAGACACTGTGTAACTTTCCATTTAACCAGTAGTGAGTAAATCTTTTCACATGGTTAAGTTTGAAACATTTTTCACATCCTGCGATCAAACCACTGCACCTTGTCACTGCACCACTTGTGTTCACTACTGCCCACTCTTCATACATTTAGGCATTTAAAGGATGACCTTATTCAAAGGCTCTTGCATACAATCTAATACAGTCTTACAACCTGGGTTAAGGACCTTGTTAAAGCACCCAACAGTAGCAGCTTGGCAGAGGTGGGATTTGAACACTGGACCTTCTGGTCCATAATGCCCTCTTCTTAAATGCATACAGAATACAGCTGATGGGTTGTGCCACATGACGTCCAAATTTGTGATGACTCTGGACAGATGACCAGAACACTGAAAGAATTTACAGATCTTGAGGTTTTGGTGGTGGGTGAGGGATTTGCTGCTGTGCCACCAGAATGCTAAAATTGTTTAATTATTAACTTTACCTGGAGATGTGGTTGCACCAGCTGACATTTCTGTAGTATGGTAATGGTCACGGTCATCTAACACTCATTTAGCACAGCAGGGATTTGGGTTTGAGGAGAAGACATGATTGCCTGTGCCTGAGGAAGAAGAGCCTTGCTCAGTGTGGGCTTGGCCTTAGATATTAGAAGATGATGTATAATTGTAAAGCTGCTATGGAAAATCAATAAATCAGATTGACTTTTTACAGCTGTATGGTAGATTAATCAGATGTGAATTCAAAACTTGACTAAACATTTTTAAACTAAAATGATTCTAACATGATATTAAAAGACTGAGTGCGAAAATAATTAACTCGGTTTGGCATCACGTAGCAGCAGACTCAGTGGGCCCTACAACTCAGACACTTGGTCCATTCTCTGTGTTGTTGGGTCCTTTAGAGGTCCATTCATGAACCAGGGAAGTTAATCTCAGGCTAGACTTCATGATCCTTCATGTTAATAATTACCTTAAATAGACACGTTGGCTGATCTGCTCTGTAACGTGATGTTCACAGATGATTCTGGGGACTCCAGGATGCACACACTGTCCTCTTCGGCAGGAAACAGCCGCACAGGGACGCCCATCAGTCCCATCAAGAGAAAGTTTGATGACGTGGAAGTGGGGGGCAGCCACGAGTATGAAAATGAACAAATGGCAAAGATGGGCTGCCTGCTTTCATCTCACCTGTGAGTCTGTAACACGAGAACATATTCCTCATCCTTTACCCACCTTAACAAAATGTACCCCCTTCTGTACCCGTACCAGACGTGTTCTCATCCTGTACCTGCATTTCCCTGAAATGTACCAAGTCCTGTACCTACGTTTTCTCAGCAGGTTTCCTATCCTGTACCCATGTTTCAAAAATGGTCAAGTTTGATTATACAGTTTCATCTGTTGCGTCATCTGATGTGATTGCATTTTATGAACATCAGAGGGCGACAGATACTCATAAATACTTATTTAAAATGATCAGAGAAAGTAGACTGTATTCTGAACTCTTATTTATACAAAAAAATGAACATTTGTTTTTAGTGAATTAAGTTATAATGTAGCTGGTATAGAATGTATTGTTTATGATTTTAACTTCTGTTTTGAGTCATTTTGCAAAAAAAAAAAAAAAAAGTTTAGCTTGGTTTGCGTTGATTACTAAAGAAATAAACAGAGAACGACTTAACTTTGTCTCACAAATCTAATCGTGAGCAGAGTGTAACATTACACCCCTACCAAACATGTTCTTTAATCTCCAGCGCTTTTCCTCCAATAGAAACACTTAACACCCCAAAGTCATGATGGCTGACATAATTCCTTTCTAGGGGGAATCCCACGGATGGTGACAGCAGACAGGAGCCTTGGATACACTGTCACAACCCATTCGAGCATGCGTCCTCTGCCATGGCCGGCCTCCACGGCGGCCGCCTCTACGCCCCATTCCCCGGCTACACCATGGAGCAGCCGCTCGCTCTCCCCAAAAACACTATGGACGCCATGAGGTCACCTCTGCTGCCTTCACTTGGAGCTGTGGAACGTCAGCAGGTCGGCCTGCTCAGATTTCCTAAAAAAAAAGAAATTAATGGAAATAATGCCATCTTTTTTCCATCTCGATGGCTAGCTTGTTTAACTGTAGCATCACTCTTCTTGTGTGTTTCAGAACCGTCCCTCAGTGATCACCTGCGCTCCGGCGAGCAACCGTACGTGCAGCCTCTCGAACTGCCACATGTCTCCAAACGGCTTCACCCCTGGTCTGAAGAGCAAGGCGAATGGTAAGATTGTATTACCACATACCCAACCCCAGGACTCTCAATTTATTCTCACGCTCCGTCTCCTTTCCTCTCTTAGCGAATACGTCATGTGACCCCGTGATCGAGGAGCATTTCCGCCGCAGCCTAGGAAACATCTACCGCGAGCCCGAGCCAGTGCCCGTGTCCAACTCTGTCTCCATCACCGGCTCGGTGGACGACCACTTCGCCCAGGCGCTGGGTGAGACCTGGCTGCAGATCAAAGCGAAGGGCAGCGGCTCCGGGAGTCCTGAGTCGACTTCATAAAGGCGGAACCTTGCCGAACAAAGTGAAGCGGCTGCAGCACGGCTGGGTTTGTCCTGTGTTAGAACCTTTCACACCGAGTCCCGTTCCAAAGGCACGCGATCGCAAACACAGACTCCTGTAAACGGTGCCATCTAGTGGCTGCAGTGCAACATAATGCCTCCATATCCTGCTCTGATTAGTCCCACCTTAAAATTGACAGATCCACTAAGAACAAGTCACATGTTACACACATACAAATGTGCACACACTGGGGGGCTAATGCATGGAAAATACATAACATGCAGATAGACGAGCACAAATGTCTCACCCAAACACAAAACACACACGTGCAAAAACGTCTCTCGCACACAAGCAGTTACACAAACGTTTCATACAGTCAAGTGTGTGGCAAACAAGTAACAAACAGACACAAATGCATAAACATCACACACACATCTCACACAAATGCATGGTACACACTAACAAATGTACAAAAACGTCACATGGAAATCATAAAAACATGGAAAATGCACACAAACACACACACACACACACACACACAGACAAACACACAGGGTAAAATACATGGAAAAAAACAAGCACACAACAACGTCTCTTTCACACACACACAGACACACAACAATTATCTTGCGGGCCAAAGCACAAACACAGTACGTAATGTCTTAAACACACACTGTATGAAAACATCTCACACACACAAAATATATAACACACACACAATGGCAACCAGATGATGACGTCTCAAACACACACACACACACACATATAAATGCATACAAACATCTCTCTCTAACAGTTATGTGACAGACAAAAATGATGGACACCTGGAAAATACGTCTCACACACGACTAACGAACAAGTTTTTTTTTTTTTAAACACCTTTTATTTTAGAAGCCACTGATTTAAAGCCCATCGGTTGGTGTGTGTAACCTTTACACTAATGTTACGTTACTTTATATAAAGGACTTTGTGTCCACACAGGGACCCAGGACAAATCACCAGTGGATATGGAGGGTCGTACCCTTCTTTATTTGGACATGGAATGATAATCCAGACTTGTGGGCATGTCTGAAACTAATTGGACTTTTGAACAAATCCGAAATCCTTCCAGAACCGGTTAAGTTAGGCGAGTATGAACATCTGCTGCTCTGCTTTATTAAGCTACATCACTACAAAAATCATTTTTAAAAGACACAGGAAAGAGGAGAAGACTTTAAG
This sequence comes from Loricariichthys derbyi, assembly GCA_033118015.1. Classification (NCBI taxonomy): domain Eukaryota; kingdom Metazoa; phylum Chordata; class Actinopteri; order Siluriformes; family Loricariidae; genus Loricariichthys; species Loricariichthys derbyi. Next base: position 5,091 of record JAVSBU010337092.1, on the reverse strand, counting down.
CTCCTGTTATACCAGTATTCATTATCAGAACCGTTTTCAGGAGCGTTCAGATAACGAGTTTCGAGCTCGGATCGAGTGACGTGACTCGGTGGGAACGGAGAGCATTTTAACCGCATAAAAACGAACAAACCGAGCCTTCGACCAAATCCGACTAAAACCACCTCTGAGATCTCTGGTCAGAATGCTCAGAGGAAACGAACAAAAAAACAGCTTTGATGTGCTAAAGGGCTTTTAATTTGTAGTATTCTGTCACGTCAGTATTGCAGATCCACGAGCGACGTGTTTACGTTCTTAAATCGGTGTAGAACAGATTTAAAACACACACACACTTCCTTTTTACTTTGGCTGCGTCCTGGCTTTGGACCATTGGACGTTCTGACTGCTCTAACACACACACACACACACACACACACGGTTTGACTCTAATCCTTCGCTTTAATATTCCTCTGATAGCTGGTATCTATTACATTCGTTTCGTAGATCCTGTTTATTTTGATCGGTGTTAAAGTCCTGCTGCTGGAACAGTGTACTCGATATATTTTTATAACAAATCTCTAAAAGTTTTTGGCACCTCGCTTTGAAGCACAGCCTCTGGAAAGGCACCTCCACGCAGCGCACGCCGCTTTTTCTAACCCATTCTAGCAGCCGTATCGCTAACCCTAATGACGATGCCAGTTTGTGCCACCTCTCCTGTTTTTACCGCTGCTCTCACCAGGCATGTGCAGCCTTCAACCTAAAACTGTCACTTCCTGTCCTTTAATCAGCAGCTACATTTTAACCTTTTTGTCAATTTTAGGTTCTATTCGACAAAAACTAAACACACTTAAGTTTTTGGAACATGGGAGTCCAGACGGGATTCGAATCTGTGATGTGGCACCGCCAACCACTGTGCCACTGCGCTACAAAACTGTGGTGCAAGGCACAAATTTAAAAGCGCATTAGTTTTCTATTTTTAACACTCTGTGAACAAAAATAATGGGTGGTTAGAGAACAATTTCTGATTCGGGATCTTGAATCCTTTAGACTCCAGGGGTGTAATTACGTCACAATACGTAACTTCGCGTTTTGTTTCGTGAGGGAAACAGTGTGCGTTTTGAACACCAGAGGGCGCACTAACGAGGCGCATCTCCCAGTGGAACGTTTTTGCTCTGTTATTTTTTTAATAATTTCTAAAAAAAAAATTGGTTAATTTGTACTAAAAGCTTTTGTTTAAAAACATATACAGGAACACGTGTCGTTGTGCATCAGTTACATTTCAGAAAGCATAGAGACTCTTTAATCAAATGTAAAATCTAGAGCTTTAATGTAAGAATTTTGAACCAAACTGAATTTCAACCTCAAACTCTTAGTGCAAAAAGATTGTGTACTAATTAATCCCCATCATCACATTCACTAATGGCGCACTAAAGAAAAACGAAGGGTTTTAAGATTGATCACATTCTTAAGAAATGATTTCTTAGGCTGTGTTCCTGTTATTTGAGTTAAAATCCACTCTGAGGAAAAACATCAAAGAAAGGAGTTTTAAAAAATGTAACAAAAATGAGAGGTGATAGTGGAAGAAGAAACAAACAGGAAAAAAAAGAGTACTTGGAAAATATGATCATTTAAAACATTTGAAATCAAAATACACCGGATTATTTATTTTCCAATAATAACTCTATCTTGTGAACTCTAAGGTTAAGAATAAACCATGTGTTCTTAGAATTACTCTTAAGTAAAGAGTTTTAGCTGCACATGCCTGATGTTGAAGATCGACTCCTTAAAATCACCGTAAACATCCCAAAAAAACAGATCTTTCTAAAAACATGCCATGGTTTTTTTTTCTGTAGCAAATGAACTCGTCTGCGTTGCAGTGAGTCTAAATGACGGTCATTACGCAGTGCGTGATGAATTACCAGCTTCTTCATTATTTTTTGTTTTTTTAAACGCGCCTCACTTTATCTTCGTATTTAATATCAGTCACTTATCCCGCATGCTTCTTTCTCTTCTTACAAAAAGTTGATCTTTTTTTTTTTTTTTTTTGGAGGGACGGTTAGCAGTCCAACCAGTTTAATAAAGATTTCTTTTTTTAAGGGGCTGCGTCCTCACTTTTAAGAAATCGTGAGAGTATTTTAGCCAGATCGTATGTAACTGTTTTGCCTGATCTTTTTTCTTACAAGTGCCACTTTTATATTCATTAAACCTGAGAAAATAAATAAAAGAACCTTTTAATGAAGAATGAATCGGTGTGTTTTTTATCTTATGCGGAACTGAAAGTGATGTGACTTAAAAATTTAAAAAAATTTTTTATTGTAAAGTGTCACTTAAGCTTTTAATCTTTTGTACTTTTGAGTTTTCTGAAGGAGATTCTCCTCTAAGCTCCTCAGTCACTGTGACTGCAGTTGCAAGAAAAAGTTTGTGTACCCCCTGGCACAGACGTGGTTCAAATCAAAGTGACTTTGAATCCACCACTGAAGCCTCCAAAGGTCCTTAGAAATGGGTTTAGATGTAATGATGTATTAAAACAGCAAGATTGGTGCCGATCAGGACCGGGCCAGCAGGGGGCAGCAACAACTCACGTTTAAAAATGCAGTTAAAATACTGTTAAATGGTGTTATTCTGATCCAGAACAACACCGCTCATGTTGGATTTTCTAAACACGACCAGAACCAATAGGCACCAACTCATCATTCTAAAGTCGTTATGAAGCAGAGCTTTGGATTTTAGATACAGCCTAAAGTCTCACATCTAAAGCTCAGTCCCAGAGTTTCCAAAGGCTGGAGATCTTACATGGTCACTATTTATAACTCCCATCAGATTCCTTTAGAGATTCTTTACCAAAAAAAAAAAAAAAAAAGTCAAAATAATCAGTAAATAAAAAGCAGCAGAAACTCAGACTGTAAAATAAAGTCCTGTAACAAAATATTAAGATCAAATAAACACTACTTTTTATTATTTTATTTACAGGATTACATTTATTTTAGTGCTTGGGTTTTATTTTTTTAATCATATATTTCTCTTACACTTTAGAGTGCAGTAATTTCTGATAAATCTAAAAAATAGAAATAAATGATGTAGGAATAAATGTAGGCCAGTAAAATGAAGGGTTTCCATTATTTAGTCAGAGTCCTTTAAAACTTTTTTTTATAATCACCTTTATCTCTAACATCCTATTATTACCCATCTGTGTAACTTAAGACTTATGATAATATTAAAGCTGGTGGATTTTATGAGACTTAAGAGGCCGATCCTGATCCACCTTCCAACAAACAATGGAGACGAGGCGACGCCACAAAGCTCCATCAGCACCTCAGGATTTTATTACCATGCTGGAAATTTATCTGCTACGGTCAAATAGCTTAAAGAGTTACTGATACAGATCCATAAAATCTACAACCAGAACCAAACCAAAGGAATCAGTGTGAGAAAAAAGGAATCCTGTATAGAAAGAAAGATTCAGCGATAATCAAATAAAATCACAAGGTGCCGCGAGAGCAGATTTTCTCCACCATATTTATCAGAACTCCAGGTTCTTATGTTCACGGTTCATCTGATTCACCTTCTAAACTAGTTTGAATTGAATTGGTGATTTGGAAACCTCCAGTTGGTTTAAACTTCTAAGACCTGATGATGAAGGACTAAGGGAATTGAGTCCATATCACTTGTTCTTCATCTCCAGCAAGAGAAAAAATTAGCTTACAGTTCCTAAAAATTTACTAAAATGAGAATTTGCTTCCGAACCTGCCATGGAGGGAACACCAGGGCTCATGGCACGGCATCATCTGCCCCTACCTCAAAACCAGTTGATAACATTTAATACCCAAAGTGGCCTAAAGTTCAAATGTCTTGTTACATTTTTCATTCGTTCATTCAGGTTCTATACCTGGCAACACAGGGCACAAGAGGGGAACCAACCATGGATAGGCAGCCAGTCAATCACAAAGCACATGCACTCACATAGACTCTTTAGAGAGCCCAATTGATCTAGTCTTTGGAATTAAAAATAACTGAGATGAAATTCTCTTAGTTGTCTGGATGAAGTTATATTTATTTCTATAGTATTTTTACAGAATGGAGCATTGTCTCAAAGCAGATTTACAATTTATTAACTAAATCCCAAATTAATCAAATCCAGGCCTTAACTCCCTAAATATAATAACGAAGAAACTCAAAAACGGATTGAAACTCTTCAACTTTTCCTTCACTACATACAAACATAACCTAGCAACAATGCCAGCTATAAGAAAAGATTTTAATTATACAAGCCAAATAGATTATAATGAGTTTATAAAATCTATCAGCTCTTCACCTGTAAATAGGGTGACAATTAAAAAGCTCAAATCAACTGGAACTGTGACAAACTTTGCTTAAAAGAACGAAGAAGTTTTTGTTCCAACATGCACAGAATCAAGGTTCTGCCATGCACCTCTCAGTGCCCTGATCTAAAGCCCATAAGGACCTGTAGGGGGCGCTAAAGAGGAGAGGACCTAGGATCATCTGGAGAAAGTCTGTAAAGATGAACAGTCCAAATGTCCTGCTCTGGATCTTAAATCTTATGAGAAAAATAATGTAATACTGTCAGACGATGAGCCCTGGCACACAGCTGGAATTCATCAAAGGTGTGTGGGACCTGCCAGGGTCTCTGTTTTGTTTGGGCTTTACTTTATGAGGGCAGAGCAGAAGGTTGAGGGAGTGACTGAGGACCAGTACGAGCCGTAAACGCATTTGATGGAGCTGAAAACGCTCTCAGAGTTTCTGATGCCGTCAGTACCACTCCCTGGTGCTGAACCTGTAAGGTGAGAGTGAGAACAGGAGCGTGTGGGTCTCTGAAACATGGGGACCGTTACATAACACCTTAAGTCCACATGCCCGGGTGTGTGACTGCCAGGAGCAGAAGCAGGAGGAAGATGGAGATGGTGAGAGCAGAAGCTCTGCTGTTCAGATCAGCGCTTTGTCACTGCACTTATTAAGGCTGCTCAGTCAAACGACACTAATTTGTGCCCAACAGCCACAAAATGACTATTAAGAGCACAACTCAGTCAGAGTGTGTGTGTGTGTGTGTGTGTGTGTGTGTGTGTGTGTGTGTGTGTGTGTGTGTGTGTGTGTGTGTGT
>JAVSBU010337082.1:0-10861 GCA_033118015.1 Loricariichthys derbyi | reverse complement strand
TATCATTGGCCCCTACATGAACGACTATCCTAGAGAATCTAATGCCATGGAGCTCTCTAAGGCTCCCTACAATGTCCAGCACTCTGGCTCCAGAGATTCAAGTAACCCTAGCTGCTAGTGTCCTGCTCTGGTCGCTAATGCTGAGGACCACCACAGATCAGGTATGATATTAGTGGTGGACGATTCTCAGTATTACAGTAACACCAATTTTGGGGTCCTCACCATTAGAGAACAGAGTAAGGGGGACTAACAAAATATGAAAAGAAACAGATGGACTGCAATCTGTAACCTATAGTAACAGGTTGAGATGACATTGTTGCTCTTTGGGAACTCCTTGTTGGCTCTCATTGCCACTCTTTGTACTCAGAGTTTCTTCTGCTGGTGTGAAGGTAATTGGTGCCTGTGAATGATCTGCTGTGGTTTGAAAAGAATCTTCCCTTGTTCAGGAGCTGGTGGACATGGGCAGTGGTGCTGTAGCACTCCGCTGTGACCTGGGGCCTCATTTATAAAACTCTGCATGTATTCTGGAGTGATAATGTGCATACTTACACATACCCAGGAAATGGTGTGTGCCCCCAAAAATTTAAATTAATAAAACTTTGTGTATGCACACCTGAACTATGTGATCTCTTTATAAATCACAATTTTCTTCAAAATGTGCACAGGCGAATGAGCCTCAAGTTCCACCTCCCTAATGCCCATTTAATCCATATATGGTAAATGTAAATGAGGTAATGAATATTTAAACAGGGTGTGTACTTTCAGCAGTGTAGTGGTTATAATGGAGGAACAAAAGCCATGAAGTGAAATTTTGGTGATTGTCAGGTTGAAGTTTTTGTTTCAGTGATGGAGGCAAGAAAAAATGTGTTTTTTGGTGGTCTCAGTAGTAGTAGTGGCATCACCAATAAACGCAAGTTTGAGTGGTATTACGTAGCGGTAGCAGTCAACCATGTTTCTTTCACAAGCGGTACTGTTGTAGAAGTTGGCCATAAGTTTTAAAAATGGGTCAGAACCAGAAGTTGAATTGCTTTGCACATTTAGGGGGACTCTGGAGCCTATGTACCCCGAAGGAGATGCCAATCACTGTATTGGGTAGATATTGATATGCAGCACCAGGGTATGATTCGTCTTATGATTATGAATGATTCAGCTAATGTTCCCTGTCGTGACCAAATAAATAAAATGCTGGCTAGCAGTGCAGGGTACTCCTTTATGAAATATTTAAGTTTTATGTAAAGGCATGTACAAGAATATACGTAAAAATTACTTTTTATGCCTGGATCAGAATCATTATTAAAGTTTTTTGCCCTAATCATAGTAACCCCACCTGTGTTGAATAAAAGGATGGGGTAAGTGAAAGCGAGCGCAGTGAACATGCTGCCTGCAGGCGAAGCAGATGGAGGTGAGAATAGCATGAGAAATGGAAGGAGTGATTATCCAAGGATGGGGAGATGATTAATCTGCTTCTGTGAAGTGGATCCACTGATTGCAGTGTAATAATTCAGAAAAGTAGAAGTAATAGAGGAAAATGTAGCTTAATACAGATATTTATCAGGTGGCTTGCTTAAAAATCTCTAAAATCTGTTTAAATGTTAAAACTTTGTAGCGCTTAGTACAGGCTAAAACAGTAGTACAGCCAAATGTACTAGTACGTCTCAAAAAATTAGAATATAATGAAAAAGTTCAGTATTTTTGTCACTCATTTCAGAAATGTATTATATAGATTATATAGATTCATTATACATAGAGTGAAACATTTCAAACCTTTTCCTTGAACTGTTGATGATTGTAGCTTAGAGATAATTAAAACCCATAAATCAGTGTTTCAGAAAATTATAATATTACATAAGATCAAGAGTCACTACACACAGACGAATCCTAGACATGAGCTACAAATGGCACCTTTTGTGAAGCCACTTCTGAACCAGAGACAGCGTCAGAAGTTTCTTACCTGGGCTGTAGAGAAAAAGAACTGGACTGTTTCTCAGTGGTCCAAAAGCTTCTTTTCAGATGAAAGTAAATTTTTCATATCATTTGGAAATCAAGGTCCCAGATTCTGGAGAAAGAGTGGAGAGAGAGGCTCAGAAGCCACGGTGCTTGAAGACCAATATGAAGTTTCGACAGTCAGTGATGATTCGGGGAGCCATGTCATCTTAAAATAAGATTTTGGGATGTACTAGTATTTGTAAATGTGCTGCATAATATCAGACAACATCTGTTGGGTGTCTGTGGTCCGTTGTGTATATGCCATGCATGTGTAGTGTGTACCTGTTCATTACATACATACACTTTTTCTGAAAAAAAAAAGAAACTTTATCCCTCATTTTGCTGAAACTTTTCATTCCACATTACAGTCATTATAAGCTCACCAAACTAAAAATTGGTCACGTGAGTTAAACATACCTGTAGCTGTTCAGACATCGCTGTTCAGGGACACAGCTTGAACCACACCTTGCATGCAGTCCTCATTGAAGGCTTCCTGGCGTCTTTGATGAACACAGTGCCTAGCATCAGTCACATACAGGCATAATCAAGACTCATCTTACCAGATACCACATTTCCAGTCAGTCATGAACAGCCCGATTTGTCTTTTTGCCCATTGTACTTGGACAATGTTTTGAGCAGAAGTAAAGCCTTCTTGCATGCCACTCTTCTCCATATGTTCATGGTATGCAGTTTCTTGTGGAGTGTTCTTTCAGAAATTGGTTGTGAAGGACTTTCATTTATTTCTATAAAAAATTCTTACCTGAAGCAAAGCAATTTTTATTCTCAAGGCGTGAAATTGCCGATGGTCCCTCTCTGTCAGGTTCATCCACAATTCTAATGAGAATTTTCTGTAGAATGGAATTTTTGTTACTGCTGATAGGCCTCTGTGACTAAGTTTTGATACACCTGCAAATTCAGCTACTTCCTTGACACTATGGGATTTGGCACTCCTTTTTCCCAATCTGAGGACTAAAAACAACAAAAAACTGTTACTTCATTAACTCAATATAATTTAGTGCACTATGTTAAAACTCAAAACACTTTTGGACAACATTTCTTATTAATTAAATTTAAATCCTAATGCTATGTTCACACATACACGGTTGCGGTCAAGTTAACCGAGATAAGTATTTTCCGGCTTTACCTGCAAAAATCCCGGTTAAGCATTTAGGAAGGTCAGTAAAATATGCAAATTTAGCTCCGCCCCTTAAGCAGAGGACAGAAGAGATCAAGTTCAAGTGGTCACACACAGGACTCATTGTCTTTGGGCTGTTTGTATGTCAATCACAAAGATGTCATAGCAATGGAAATAGACCAATTAAAATGCTCAACAGTGAATCACATGTCCATGATGTAATGCCACATTTTACTTTACGGTCATATAATGACACCTACTGGTCATAACGGGTAATGAACAACATCTGTCATTACAACAACTGGAGAGGATATGCCTTACTTTCATTTTCAGTAAAATTTAAGTGTCCACGTTTTTAGCTTTGAAAATCTGGTCACCTTAACCTATAGGTTGACTTTCGGTTATTCAGTAAGCATTTAGGAAAGGCTGGTTTCCTTTCGGAAGGACAGGCAGGCTCCCGTCTTTCCATTAACATTCTTTAAGTAATGTTATGGTTCTGGCAAAAACTCCCGGAATGATTCAAAATGTTGAAAATTTTTTTGTGTGACTGGGATTTTTTTCCTGGTCTAGGCCACGCCACAACAAGTTAATTCGTAAGCATCCAGGTTTTGCAGGAACACTCCAGGATACAATTCGGAAGTTTCGGTAAGCCAAATCTCGGTTAATTTGGCCACAACTGTGTATGTGTGAACATAGCTTAAGTATAGCTTGCTGGTAAAAAAACATGAATATTAAATATAAACGTAAAGAAACATTACACTGAATTTGTACATGTTGAATTTTAAACTACTGGTTCAAATCAAAATAAATAAACTTAAATTATATACTGTAGCTCCGAAAGGCTACAGGTTTTGATATTTTTTTATACGTGTCAGTACTACCTACTCTTTGACTTGGCTTCCCACAGCCCATGTTATAGTAACATAGCTTGATTTAGACTAAATTAGATTTATGCTAAAGTGTAATTGTTGGGTATTCGGTGGGTGTTTAATTGTGTCTCAGACACTGGGTTCATTAAAAGAGGTTGAGAAGCATTGCATTACATTAGTGCATTTACAGCATTTAGCAGATGCTCTTAGGCTATAATTAGTAAACATTAACTTATACCAGTATAAATAAGCAATGGCCAAAGAACATGGTCTAACCAGGACCAGCTAGGATCTGATGTAGTTACATCCACAACAGAAACAAGAAAATTAAAAAAATAATAACATAACATTATGCGAGGTGGGTCATGTCGAGCCAAGCTTGTGTCTTGAAGGTACAAAGCGTCATTTGATTAGACCCTATAGGTAAGAAGGTGTTGGTCCATTTTAGGCTTTGTAGGCAAGCATCAGGGTTTTGAATCTGATGTGGGTACAGGGTCTCAGTGAGGAGAACACAGCAGTGGGGTAATATGAGAAAACTTGGTTAAATTGTAAACTAGAGGTGCAGCTGCATTATGAATCAGTTGCAGGCATCTGATTATACACATGGGAAGACCAGCCAGAAGTGCATTGCCGTAATCTAGTTTTGACATAAGACTGGAGACTGGACAAGCACCTGGGAAGCTTTCTTGGAAATGAATGGTCGAATTCATCTGATGTTGTAGAGGAGATACCTGCATGACTGGGTAAGTTTGGCAATATGCACAGAGAAACTTGGCTAGTTATCGAAGATAAGCCCATGGTTTCTCACATTCTCAGAAGGTCTAATGGATCAGTATGTGAGAGATCCTGAAAAGCAGATCCCTCTGCAGAAAAGTAAAGCAGCTGTGGTTTATCTTTAGATGGTGAGCTGAAATCCATGATGAAATGCTGTCCAGATATTCTGAGATACGTATGGAGGCATGCACATCTGTTTGAGGGAAGGAATGGTTGAGTCTCTTCAGCATATCAGTGATAACAGAGTGGTTATGGCTTCATCAAGAGAATGAATATAGAGAGAAAAGAAGATATGTCGCAAAACCGAGCCTTTTGGTACCCCAGAAGCCAGATTGGTTGTGATGCTGTAAGTCATTCTGTAGAAGAAAGGGGGGCAGTTGGTTATAGACAGCATGGTCACATATTTTTAAGTGGAAAGAGAAGAGTGATACCAGTCTGTAGTTGTTGACATCTGAGAGATTGAGTGGTAGGTTACTTCAAGAAAGGAATGACCCTTGAAGGCGCATGACCAGTCATCAAGGAGTTGTTGATGATGGAGGGGATGAAGTGAAGAAGGTTTTTAGCAGTCTTCTGAAGGGATGGGATCTAATTGACTTGTAAGATTGCTGCATGAGAGAAGATGAAGAATGTCTTCTGTGGACAGAGGAGAAAAATGGGTTAGTACATTGACAGGTTGTGTGTTGGCAGTGGGGATAGTGACAGGGTTGAAGGAATGGCAGATGTTGTTTATTTTTCATTCAAATAAAGTTGCAAAGGATTCAGCAGTGAAGGATGGCTGTGCAGGAGGTGGTGGCTTGATGCGTGATGAGAAGACTGTGTGGAGTTTGCGTTGGTCAGAAGAAGATTCTTTCAGATTTCATTTGTATAAGGCTGTCTTAGCGTCAGTCACATCAGATGAGAACGTGGAGAGAAGAGAGCGATAGTAGTAAAGACCTGCATCGCGCTGCACCTGTGCAGCACATCTTGCAGCCAAGGGGCAGGTAGAGAAAATTTCCTTGGTCTGGAGGAGAGTGGGAAGAGTAGGTCAAGTGAGGGAGAAAGATGAAATAAAGATGCTGGTGACAACCAACCCCTGCAGGCAAAATGTGACATTTCAATTGCTGATCTTGGGCAGGGACATCAACAAACAGTTCTTGTCTCTCTTGAGGTCCAGAGGTCCAGAACTCTACTGAGTATTGTGTGAGTTACCACTTTGTGGCTATGATATTATGCCTCATTTTCACTTTCCATGACGGGCAGCACAGTGCCTGGTAGGTAGCACTGTTGCCTCACAGCAAGAAGGTCCTGGGTTTGATTTCATATGGAGCCGTGCAAGAGGTTTGTGCAGTCGCCTCACAGCTCCAGAGAGTGTTTGATTCCAACCTTGGATTCCACCTGTGTGGGGTTTGCATATTCTCCCTCTACCTGCATGGTTTTATTCTGGGTACTCCAGTTTCCTCCCACATTCCAAAAATGTGTGTTAATTGGTTTTCCCAAAATGCCCTTAGTTTGAGAATGAGTGTATATGTGCCCTTTGGATTGGCACCCTGTCTGGGAATTGTTCCTGCCTTGCACCATTTGTCATTTGGCTTTCCCATGACCCTGACAGAGATTATGTGGATAAAATACCAAATGAAACAATGTATGTGTTTTATTAGGATAGATGTAATCTGCCATGAATAGCCAATAATGCTCATGCAACATTAAATAAAACAGCCTCTATGAAAGCAAGGTTTAGCTGGTGCAGCTGTATCAGGGTATACATTTAGGTTAAATACATGATGTGACAATACTATATTCAAAGTCACTTAGCTCCATGTTGCTTTCATTTTTTCGGATTCATGATCACAGGAGTTTTGCTGAATGGGTTAGGCACTGCCCTGGTACATCGGAAAATTCGTGGATTGAAGGCAGCTGTCCAAGGCCGCCTAAAGCTGATAAGAATTGAGGCAGTGGGCAGAGCTGTCAGCACTCAGACTGTGACTGTAAGTCGCGAGATTGGTGACCATCTTGGAGAAGCTGGTGGCTTTGCAGCGGAGTTTGGATCGTCTCGGTGACCACTTGGACAATCTGACAATAACTTGGACAATTTTAAACGAACTGGACATTTTTTAAATGGACTTGAGGCAGTTTGCTTAAAATGTGCGTGACTGCCACCATAGAGTCTGTGCTAATCTGTTTTCGGCTTCCTATCAGCATGAACCTCAGTCATTGTTAACAAAAACAGTAGACAGAGACACTCTTCTTCCCCCTTTGTTGCTCTGCTGTTTCCTGTTGCAAGTCTTGATCTTTATGTTGTAATGTGTATATGGGCATAACTGCAGAGGTGTTTTTTCAGTTCCCAAACTGTACTCATTAATGAGCATAGTCTGGGGATGGTTTTTTCCCGTCCCCTTACCCCATGTATTGCTGTTCTGTATTATTCCTAACTGTAAAGGCGGAGTCTTGTGTGGCAGCAGCCTCTCCAACTCTCTCTGTGTTGGAGGAATGTGAATGTCCCCATTGTGGGACTAATAAAGGCATATCTTATCTTATCTTATCTTATCTTATCTTATCTTATCTTATCTTATCTACCTTTTATGCAGTAATGAGTATTACCATTTCCTCAGCTGTACTCAGTATATAAGACTAGATATGACATTGGTATATTAATTTTGATTTTTTTTTCTTTTATTTGAGTTAAATCCAAGCTTGCTATTCAGTAGTTAGAGGACACGTGATACATGATCATGCAGGACAGCTGACCCAAATATTATTTCATTTAGCCCTGTCAGATCAGTTTGGATTTCTACCACATTTCTTAACTAGTATGGGTACCAAGTAAGAAATTATCAAAGCAAATGAAAGTTTTCTGTTTTTAGGCAACAGAAGTCCTTGGCTTTACCTCTAGGGGCTAGGGCCTTTTTCTGAAAGTTATGTGCTAATGAACCATTAAGCTCTACTCATTAAACAGATTTCATATGTCTTGTGGTTATTGTCCCAGATCATCAGTGTAACTTTATATGGTTATGAACAAGACATTATTTTTGCTTTTACCGGGCAGTTTTTTTTTCCTCTGAAAACATTAGTCTGTTCATTAAAGCAAATGTTTGCTTTGATTAAATTTATGACTTCCAGGGGAGTTGTGAAGGCTGACATTTTGTCTGAATAGTTGTCGGAATTGAATATTGCAATTATCTTGTGTAGTACTTGTGAAATGCTTTTTATTGCATGGAGTGAAACAAATTAGACCTCAAAATGAGACATGACAAAGCTGTATGCTGCTTTTATGGAGCTAATTTACAGAAACAGTAGGCATAATGTACTGGGGTGCAGCTGGCTTTTTAAACAGGTTTTTTTACTTTTCAATAAAAAGTATTGAGTGGGCTTGCTTTCCTTTTTCTGCCTGCCAGTGTATAGTGAATTGAACTTAATGGTACAGTTGGTTCTTCTGCGAAAGCCGGAGGGTTATTAATCACGGTGTTTGTTTTCTTCATTGTAGCTGCAGAACCTGAGTAGTCTGGATCTCCGGCACATCTCCGAGCTGAACAACGAGACAGTGATGGAAGTGGTGAGAAAGTGCCGGAATCTCAGCTCCCTCAACCTGTGCCTCAATTGGAGTATCAATGATAGGTATGTAACTCCCAAAACCATCAATCTTATCTAAAATGTCCTGGGCCTTAACACAAACTTAATTTTCAAGAGGGATTCTGGCCATTTTGTTCATCGTTAGCAAAGCAGTACAAAATAGCAGCAGCAATATAAATAAATAAAATAATATCCTGTTTAGATTGTCTTGTGTATGCTTGCAGAGTGCGTGTGCAAGTGATTTCTTGCAGAGGTGTGGCTCAGTGTGTGATTGTAGAGGCCAGTCAGGGGTGGTGACGGTTTAAAGGTTGTTGTTCATCATTTGTCAAACATGCTCAAATGCATCACCAATCTAATCTTTCACGGATTTGGGTATGGTTAAAGTTTTTACACACTATGTTCAAGTTGTATAAGGAGTGCTAGTCAGGTTTGGACCAATGTAAATGCATTTATTAAATAAACATTTTGGTTATTTAACCTAAAGGAGTCCTCTGTTGTACAGTACTGTGCAAAAGTCTTAGGTCAACATTAAATGTTGTTGTTTTACTAATGATATAATTATTTAATATGTATATACCATATTGTCAACAACTGGGTCTGAATGTTTCAAACTTTGACTCGTCACTCCATAATACCCTTTTCCACTGATTCTCATTCCAGTCTTCATGAGCCTTAGCATATCTCAACCCTTTCACTTTGTTCCCCTTCTGAAATAAGGGCTTCTTGGTTGCTATTAATTAATGAACAACAACATTGATTTTCAATAACAGTAAATTATCTGACATTTCCGTACCATACATACGTTAATTCATTAAGTCAGGTTGACTCTAGTATTCCAGTCCTCAGTGGTGTGTAATTGTATATCTTGATTTTCTTTAATCAGAGGAGTCCCTGTATTTATTTAAAGTAGTCTCTGTTGTTGAGATAATCTCTTCTAGACAATAGAAGATCAATAGGTTTCTTTCAGGGGGCTATTTACAAATGTTTATCCAATTTTACAGCAGTTATCTGCTTTGCAATAGGTATTACAGTGGACCCCTGTAATCGTGGTTCCGCATTTGCGAATTCATCCGTTCTCAGATTTTTCTCTGCAACATATCTACTTGTTATTTGCGGAAAAATCCACACATTCGCCTTTTGTTCCATAGAATATATGTGTTTTTTAAAATTATTATTTTATTATTTCATATTTATTTGAGAAAGACAAAATATACGAAACAAACAATAAATTAAAATTTCAATACATACAAATCAATATGTCTGCTCAAAAGGAGTGGGAAGAAGAAAACTTATTTAATACCACCCCTTTCATCAAAACAAACATAACTTGCATCATTATTTCCTGTCAATTTGAAACAAAATGAAAATAACAAAGATTTCTCAATCTTTCACTGTTGAGTCTCAATCACTCTGTATTGATCCCGAACCTTATGTTTATAATGAGACTTAAATTTGTGAATATTTTTACATTGCCTGAGTTGGAGATCCAAACCATTCCATAATTTTACTTCACATATAGACAGACAAAATTTTTTTCTAATAGTTCTAACTTTTCTTAATGAGAATCTAGCAAATCCACTAAGGCCATACACAAACTCTTTAACTGTAAAAAAACTTTTGAATATTAATTGGTAATAAATTATTAAACGCCTTAAATAGTAACTATATTGTGTAATATTTTACAAGATCATCAGATTTGTTATACAGTTTTATATATAATCCTCATTGCTCGTTTTTGTAATATACCTAATGGATATATATTAAACATTTATAATTATTACCCCACACCTCAACACAATACGTTAAATATGGTAAAACTAAGGAACAATATAGTATATGAAGTGTACTATAGTCAAAGAAGTGTTTTACTTTATTAATGATAGAAAGATTTTTAGAAGTGTTTGTTTTTATATGTCTAATCTGGGTTTTCCATGTTAATTTACTATCTATTATTATTCCTAAAAATTTGTTTCAACTACATTTTCATCTATACTTATTTGTAAATTAGATTTAATCTTATAATTACCAACTATTTTTTGTTTTATTTAAATTCAATTTAAGAGCTTTTGTTTAATTTAAATCCAATGATAATTTATTTCTGTCCGTCCATTTTTTTATTTTACTTAATTCATCATTTACAGTGAATATAAATTAATTATAATTATCATTACTATAAAAAAATTTTGTATCATCAGCAAATAATAATAATTTTAACTATGTTGACACATTAAAAATGTCATTAATATACACAATAAACAATTTTGGACCTAACACTGATCCCCTGGAGGATACCGCATTCAACTCCAAGGAATTCCGATATAATTATATATTTTCTCATTTGTACATATTGTACCTTTTCTTTAAGATAACTTGTTATCCAATTCCCTGCAACTCTTCTGATACCATATAGCTCTAATTTATTTATTAAATTTGAATGATTAACTGTATCAAAAGCCTTTCTAAGGTCAATAACTAAATGTACAATTGTACCTTGAGATACGAGTTTAATTCGTTCTGTAACCGAGCTCATAAGTCAGTCAACTCATATATC
>JAVSBU010337075.1:0-10864 GCA_033118015.1 Loricariichthys derbyi | reverse complement strand
TGCTGCGAACAGAACATTTAAAGTGTAATTGACGATTCAAAAGACATTGGTCTTGTTTTATATCAAATACAACAAGTTTGTTTTAGACATGTACAATAAGTATTTCAAAATAAGCGATTATACGTACATATCTGTCAGAATTGTTCGCTATGTCCATCTTCTTTGGTGTCATGTGATGCTATGACGTAGCACTCGCTAACGGGAAATGAGCGCAAGGTATATTTATAACCAGATTTTGTCAAATAAACGCATAAAATAAAGAAACGAATATCATAGGTCATTAGGTGAGTTTTACTCATATGCGAAATATTGTTAAAACATACTGGGACTTTAATTGAATAGACTAAACCGTACATATCTGTACTAATACCCATGTTTATGTATTTTTGGGTTTTGGCAATTTTTTTTTTTTGCTCTGTAGATTTAGCCAAATTCCAAGCAGTGCTACAATAAAAATAATATATTTTAACCTGTAATACAGTTTATTGTCAATGTCAAAGACACTGCTAACCAGAAATTTTCTCTGTGAAGAAGGAATCATAATTGTTTTTCACAATATACTGGTACTTGAAGCCTATAGCGAAACCTTACCATTAGAAACGGCAGGATACTTCTTTATTAGCACTTTAAAAATGACTTTATTTTAATAAGGACTGTGTTTTCTATGACTTGCGTCAATATGCCACAGTGGCAGTATGTGTATACAGTGCTCTGCTTACTCTCCCTGCAAGTAAACTGGAAAAGTAGATAAGACTTATGTAAACAAGACTTATGACTGCTAATACCAGTGCAATACAATTGATCTGTTTAAACTCAGCAGTGGTAATCATGAAATGTGCATTTTTAGCAATAATTATTTCTATTGCTAGAAAATGAACTTAGTAGAAACTGTTTGATTAGTGAGGTCCAGCTGCAAATTCAATGGCAACTAACCTATCAAAGAAATCCCATAAAGTCAAGTCAGTCAGATTACTGATCACCAGGTAAATGCCTTAATAGCAGTGTGATCTTTTCTAATCAAATTATTCTCAATAATCATAGTAGTAATGTCACAGTTGTACTTATTCATTGTTAAAATATCTTTGACTTGTCCTCTATTATTCCATTATGTTTCCGGATATTTTATATTTTTGCCATGGTATCGTTTCAGTATTGGTATAGATATTTTAGGCAGGTATTAGATTGAAGTCAATTGCTATCTTGACAACACTAACAGATCGCTATATGATTGAATATCAAAAGCTTTCACTTACTCAGATTTGGCTTTTGATGCTGATTGCAGAGCCGGTTTTCTGTAATATGCAGTGAATACAATGCAAATGTGATTGGGAATTTTATAGTTAATCTTCATTGGCACATGACCACATGCATTTTTCTCTCTTCTAACAGCATTTGAAAGACAAATTCTGGAACTTCATCTTCTATAAGTTCATCTTTGTGTTTGGGGTTCTGAATGTTCAAACTGTGGAGGAGGTGGTGCTGTGGTGTTTGTGGTTTGCTGTCCTCATCTTCCTCCATCTCATGGTTCAGCTCTGTAAAGATCGTTTTGAATACGTGAGTAGTAATCCCCCCTCCCTGAACTGCCTGAGTCTGTTATATTGAACTAGACATGCCTGGATCAGTGGCCTATTTTTTTTTTCTCTATACAGAATGTTTATTTACATGATATACAGCCAGTTGACAGTTTTTTAAAAACTTTTTTAAATAATAAAAGCAGCCAAAACAGAGTGAAAGATTAAGTTTGTGAAATTTGAACTTTGTATTCGACTCTGTTTTAGTCAAAATGTGTTTTCTTGGTCCATCTTGTTTGACATTACAGTCAATGCAAACTCATTTCTGTTTGCTCTTTAGCTGTCCTTCTCTCCAACCACCCCCATGAGAAGTCATGTTCGAGTTCTGGCTCTATTAGTGTCCATGCTGGTGTGCTGCATGGGCCTAGCTGCTGTCTGTGGCCTAGTTGGACAGCTTCATGGCATGCACACTGTTGCTTTTATGGCAGCTGAGGTAGGGTGATATTGATTTTGAGCTGCATTCTAAAAGTGAAGCGAACATTGATCCTTTAAAGCATTAAATGTAATTTCTGTCTGTTTTCCAGTGTTTACTCGTAACTGTGCGCACTGGGCATGTTATCATAAGGTAAGCATTTTGCCTGACTGCAGACTCCATTACAAGCATACTGTCTATGGGGTGTCATTTGTAGGCCGCTGCAAGCCAGCATGCTTACTCAGGTTTCTGTGCATACAGAAAAGTAAAATGTTGAGGCCTTTCTCCTGTTTTTGTAGATACTCTGTTCACTTGTGGGACCTGAACCACGAAGGTACCTGGGAGAGCAAAGGCACATATGTCTACTACACTGACTTCATAATGGAGCTTGCTCTTCTCTGTGTCGACCTTATGCACCACATACACATGCTGGTGAGTTTCATTTCCTTACTGATGTCTGTACACACTTTTGTTCTCCAAGTTCCTTTTGTTCTCTATCTACATTCATCTTCTCTGTCACTTGCTGAACTGATGTTACCTTTTATTCAATCAAAAGGTTTGCCCTTTCTCTTTTTGCGGAAAAACAAAAGTACCGGAATATTTTAATACCTGAATTTTCAGTGCATCAAATTACATTTACTGTTTGTAATGGTTTTATCTGAAACCCAGCAAGAGTATAACCTGATAATCTCATAAGTAAGAACAGTGATACCTCGGTATTCCTTGTTAATTTGTTCTTAAAGGCTTGTCAAATGCCAAAAACAACAAGTACAGATAATGGAACCTCTCATTCTGGCTGTTTATGCAGATACACAACTTTTTTAGTTACCTGAAAATTTGGTGTGGTTTGAACTCTCCTCCTCCTTTCTCAGCTCTTTGGAAATATCTGGTTGTCCATGGCCAGCCTGGTGATCTTCATGCAGCTTCGTTATCTCTTCCATGAGGTGCAGAGGAGAATCCGCCGCCACAAGAACTATCTGCGGGTCATTGACAACATGGAGTCCAGGTTAGGAAGATGTTTTTAGAATGTGACCTTTTGTTTCAATCATGTGATTTGGGGAAAATCTTATTACAATAATTTTTTTTTCCATAATAGTGGATTATGGATATCATGATATAAAGTAAATCACTACTTCTGTCAAGAAGGTTCCTTTTTCACTCCTATATGAGATGATGATATCAAAAGTTTAATTTTTTTAAATAGTGGGTTATTTATTTATTTTTGTTCAGAAGTTGAACATGAGACAGAATGTAAAATGTTATGCAATAGTATTTTAATTAAATAAAACCAGCATATAAAATAAACTTAAATCTTTAATTCTGACCAGTTAAAAGTTTTGAGTGTTACAGGAAAACACACACAAAATGGACAAATTATTTGGTCAGTTCCAAGTAATTAAAATAGCTTTTGTGATGTCACTGATAAGCTGAGAAGATTCAACATTTTTTCATGTTACACCCACAAACTTAAATGTATTTTATTGGGATTTTATGTGATAGACCAACACAAGGTAGCAAATATGTGTTAAGAAAATTATTTAAAAAATCTAAAATTTTGAAGAATAAAAACCTAGAAAATGTGGTGTGCATTTGTATTCAGCCAAATTACAGCAATCACAGCTGCAGGTCTTTTGGGGTTTGTCTCTACCAGCTTTGCACAGCTAAAGGCTGAAATATTTGCCCATTCTTCTTTGTAAAATAGCTCAAGCTCAGTCAGATTGGATGGAGAACGTGTGAACAGCAATTTTTCAGTCTTGTCACAGATTCTCAATGGGATTTAGGTCTGGAATTTGACTGGGCTAACGCATGAATATGCTTTGATCTAAACCATTCCATTGTGGCTCTGGCTATATGTTTAGGGTCGTTGTCTTACTGGAAGGTGAACCATCGCCCCTGTTTCAAGTCTTTTGAGCCTCTGACAGTTTTCCTTCCGGATTGCCCTGTATTTAGCTCCATCCATCTTTTAATCATCTCTGACCAGCTTCCATGGCCCTGTTGAAGAGCAAGCATCCCCACACCACGACGCTGCCACCACATTTCACAGTGGAATGTTTTCCGGCCCACACAGCGTTTTGCATTTAGGCCAAAAAGTTTAACTTTTGGTCTCATCTGACGAGAACACCTTCTTCCACATGTTTGTTGTGTCCCCTACATGGCTTGTGGCAAACTGCAAGTGGGATTTCTTATAGCTTGCTTTCTTCTTGCCACTGTTCCATAAAGACCAGATTTGTGTTCACAACTAAAAGTTGTCCTGTGGACATATTCTCACACCTGAGCTGTGGATCTCTGCAGCTCCTCCAGAGTGACCATGGGCCTCTTGGCTGCTTCTCTGTGCTTTCTTTACCTGGGCAGTCAGTTTAGTTTGGTGGCCATTTCTTGATAGGTATGAAGTTGGGCCATATGCCTTCCGTTTTCAGGTGATTTATGTAAGTGCTTCATGAGCTGTTCAGAGATTGGGATATTTTTGTAACCTCATCCCTGTTTTACACTTCTCCACCACTTTGTCCCTGGCTTGTCTGGTGTGTTCCTTGGCTTTCATGATGCTCTTTGATCACTAATCTTCTCTAAAAAACCTCTGAGGCCTTCACTATTTACTAATTAGGTGATTTCTGAAGGCAAATGGTCACACTGGAATGTATATAGAAGTATCCGAGTATTTTATTGCTGTTATATTAACTATCTGCTTTCTATTATATTTGTATTTTTAATTGTTGTTTTATCTTTTTACGGTGACCTTGAGTGTCTTGAACGGTGCCTATACATAATGTATTATTGTAGGGGGCTGAATACAAATGCACTTTTCAATTTTTTTAATTAAAAAAAATTATATATGGGTTTCAAAATTTATTTTATTATATAATTTTTTCACTTCACACATGTATGCTACTTTTGTTGGTTTATCAAATAAAATCCCAATAAAATACATTTGTATGTGTAATGTGAAAAAATGTGGGAATATTCAAGGGTATGAATAAATTTGGGACAGTATGGAAAATGCAAATGAAAAGGGAAAAACATTTAGTCCTTACATTGACTGACTTTTATTTCATTCATGTTCATCAGACAGTGTAAAACCAAGGTGTTTCAAGTTTTTTCCAGTACTTAATTTCATTTGTTAATGAACATCTATTCTTATATTTCAGGCCTGCAACCAAAAAAGGTTTGAACAAAAGCAATTTAGGGCTAGTAAAAAAGGTAAAAATTTAAGGCACACCACAAATTTGGAAACCAAAATTAGTACAAGTAAAAACACTAAATAATTTATACCAAACAGTAATGTTTATAATGATGCAAATCACAACTAGCATTAATTGAGGAGCTGTTTGTAAATGCAGCAAACGTCAGCTGCAAGGAAGAAGGATTCTGCAGTGCCATTTATTTGGAGCGCTTGAGCAAGATAAGGGATTGTTAGTGTTTTTACAGTTTATCTGGTCTGTCTCGTTACCTCGTGATTGCCATTGCTGCCTATTAGATCACACTGCATGAGATGTTTAATAACCGATAATGGAACCCCAGGACTCGTTAATGAGCCAATCTGCTTAGTTATTGATTGTGTCACTGTGTATGTGGCACAACTAGGTTTTATACGCCATTCTCACATAGCAGTATTTTGACCTGGGCTGTCATGGCAAGGCCTTTTCCCGTGCTTACTTGAGTTTACTCTGAGTGTCCTGGCGTCTCATGGCTTTACCGGGCCGTTTTTGTGATAACGGGAGGGTGTGGCCTAAATACTACGAACCCTGGATAAAATCGAACCTGTTAAATTTTTCCCGGGCTTGACGACGAGACCCATGTTTGGATGCTTTGCCTTGGTTTGACGAAGCCTGCTGAGGATACAGTCTGTCTAGAAGGATTCATGGTCTATCATAGAGGATTCGTGTCTTTTCAGGGATATAAATGCCATAGAAAAGCCATTTCCATTGTTAAATACAAGTTTCTCAGTTCGAGATACCAGAGCGATTCATCCATGCAGGTGTGCAAGACTGATCAACAGATACTACAACATATTCCCACAAATGTTACAGGTATTGCTAAATTTAATGATGTATTTAGACATTATTTAATATTCACTATCTCCTACAGATTTTCCGTTTAATTAGGGCTTCATATTTCCTAGTTCAAACCCTGGTTTATAGTATTGATATATTGCCCTGTGGCAATATAATGCATGGTGCTGGAGAAGGCCGACACTGATCTGTTGTTGTTCTGCAGACATCTCCCTGGTAGTTTTACATTTATGGCATTTAGCAGATGCCATTATCCAGAGCAACTTACAATATTGATACAATCTTACAATACAAGCAATTGTGGGTTTTGACAATAGTGGCAGCTTGGCAGAAATGGAATTTGAACACTGGATCTTCTGGTCCATAGTCCAACTTATACTAGTATAGTGGGACTTATAAAGCACCTTTAACAATGCTCAAGGTCACGTTACAGAACAAAATAATAAACCCCACCCCCCCACCAACCACAAAAAAAATGGTGGAGTACCTGATTTATGTACCTCCAGAAGATTAGTGCCAGCAGAACGGAGAGAACACATAGGGATGTGATGTTTAAGTAGTTTTAGCTAGTTCAACATATCCATAACCAACATATCAATAACCAAAATATCTCTGTACTACCCTCATCTTTTGAACAATCTCCTTGTGTTTTGAGCCTTAGGTTGAGTCTATTGGGGTGTCATCTTCGGGCTGTTGCTCGAGTTTTCGTTAACATTTCCTATTGTCATTCCACCCCCCCCCCAAAACATTCGGGTGTAATGGGTGATGGTAGATCATAAATTTGTACAAACAATAAATGACAAGAGCTATAGAAGAACACGAGAAGCGAATTGCAAGAGAGGCAAAATGGCAAGTCTCATCTGCTTTAAAATTGTAACCATTTGGTCTTCGTTTGCGATAGTCATTTACTGTATCCTACTCAGAACACACTGCGATAATATATTCCGAATATTCCCCACGCCTAGAATATGCTTAAGTTTATTCTTCTTCACACACACAGGTGTTTTTCATCTTTTGTAGATTTGCAGTGGCAACCCCGGAGGAGCTGCTTGCCAATAATGATGACTGTGCGATCTGCTGGGATTCAATGACCTCGGCACGGAAGCTGCCCTGTGGACATCTCTTCCACAAGTAAGTAATCTCAAGCACTAAAAATGTGATCTTCAACTGGCACACTTGAACCTTGACATATAAAACAGAATTTTCATTTCTTATAATGTTTGAAAGAGGTTTGTGATTTACATATTCTTTGATATTGTACCTTTTATTTTTGTATAAAGAAGAGTTATTGAAACTGTGTGCATCTATGTATTTTGTTTGTGTTTTCAAAATGTCTTGTTTGACTGTGTGTGATTGTGTATATGCAGTTCATGTCTCCGCTCATGGCTAGAACAGGACACCTCCTGTCCAACGTGCCGCATGTCGCTAAACATTAATGAGGGTGGACGAGAGCGGGAGGAGAATCAGAGGGCGCCGATTGGTGACAACATGGCGAACGGGCCTGTAAATGATGCTCGACCTCACCTCAACCAGCACAACCACTTCTTTCATTTTGATGGTATAAACAAATATTTTGTACCTTGCTTATATTTCAATATAACTGCTGATCACAAGTTTATATGTGCATACACCAGTCAGCCATTACATTACAAACCACCACCTCCTTGTTTCTAAACACATTAACAATTAATTTCGGTACAGCTATGAGTATAGGTGCACTTTAGTTCACCTAATACAGACTGTATTATTACTCCATACTTTGTTACCCCATTTTCAACCTTTTGTCTAATGGTTAGGGATCTAACAATGCCACCAGAGAGCTTGAACTTTTTGGGTTGGGGATCATTCTCAGCACTGTAGTGATACAGAGTATGTTTACATGCTTATCTGAACATAACTGGATTTCTGGAGTTTTCCAATTACCGTATTTTCCGGATTATAAAGCGCAGTATCAGTGAATGGATCTAATTCCATATATAAGGCACACCGGATTACAAGGCACATTCAGAAAAACAAAACAGTCAAATAAATCAAACTTTATTCAACTCATTCACATTTAACTCTAAACATTACAACTCTAAAATAAAAAACCAATACACTCACTTTCAGTTCATTCCTCCACCATAAATCCATTAAATCAATCATCCTTGGTGTCTGAGGTAAACAGTCGAGCGATTTCAGCATCAAGCATGTCCAAATCTCTCATTATCTGAGTCTCATTGCTCTTACTTAGTTGTTTAGTGATAATTCAGTCATTTGTGAAAGTTTGAATAGAGACTGTAGAGACGCTTCTACCTGTTGTTCTCTGTTCAATAACGTCCTCTAACTGTGGCAATCTTGTTTTGTTCCCTCTGAAACTCTGCTTGGTCTTAATTTCAATCTGTAGAGTAAAAACCTCCAGCAAACATTTCTCCATTGTTTCTGCAGCCTCACGTTGCAGCCGGGTACCATAAAGCAACCTGTAGACGTGCATTAAAACTGTAGACAGCGTTTGGTCTTCTCTGTTTAATCTTGGTGTTTGGTGCAAATCATCTTCATGCTTTCTCCACATCATTGATTAATTAATGTTGAATTCTCTAATAGCTTCTCTATTTCCAATATTCTATTATGTATCTTATAGCCTTGACTTTGAAATCCACGTCATAAGCACGTCTCTTAATGGGTGCCATTTTGAGTTCATAACAAACACCCTGACTATGGTTACCGTAATACTCCTAAAATCCATCAAGCACTTTGGCTTTGTTGCTTAACAAAGACATTTTAAAACATTTTGACAGATTTTTGAGCACCGTGTACCACATAAAATCGGTCAGTAAGCACAACCAGAATCCATACATAAGGCGCACCAGATTATAAGGCGAACTGTTGATTTTTGATCAAATTAAAGGATTTTAAGTGCGCCTTATAGTCCGGAAAATGTTATGTAAACTGCATACTCTGTTGCAGAACTCAGGATCAGGATTGAGCTAACAAACACTATTGGGGCAAACTAAAATGAGTGTATTCTCAAGGAAATAAAGAATTTTATTAGTTAAATTTTAAAGTTTACGTCTTATCATTGTGAGATTTTTTTTTTGGCTGGTTGTAAAGTAGAACTTCTGTTATTGCCTGATTCATGTAAACCCAGCACCTTCCCATTATTTGATTATACAAATGCTTGTAAACCCATGGAATTACTGACAAAATCTTGCTTCCTTCACTTATCAAGTGCATGTAAATGCACTCACCAGTGTGATGGTGCTGTGTAAGTCTGTGTTGGACTGGTATGAGTGGATTAGACACAGCAGTGCTGCTGGAATGAGAATAGCTCACTAACTAGAAATAACCACCCATGGACTAACTTTACATGGTGGTCCAACAAGATAGTTGTAGGTAATTGGGTGGACTGGGAGTGGGCACGTTGTTTAAAAACTCTAGCAGCACTGCTGTGTCTGATCTGCTTTTACCACCGCAACATATAATAACATGCTGAGTGTGTATGTCAATACTACTATATCTAATATTTTCACTTTTCCACCCAGGCTCACGAATTGCTAGCTGGCTTCCTAGTTTCTCTGTGGAGGTCATGCATACAACCAACATACTTGGCATCGCACAGGCCAACAACTCTCAGCTTAATGCCATGGTGAGCTCTCTGGTGTATGTGCAGTGTACATGTTTGTATAACAATCATTTTGAGTATTTTTAACAGCGCACAGTCATGTTCCTAATTCTTTCTTTGCCTTTTTAGGATTCTTATTAAGTTTTGTCATGAAGTGTAATCTTGTTTGCTTTTGTAGGCCCATCAGATCCAAGAGATGTTCCCCCAGGTCCCGTATCACCTTGTGCTTCAGGATTTGCAGCTCACTCGTTCTGTTGAGGTCACCACTGACAACATCCTAGAGGGGAGAATTCAGGTGCCTTTCCCTGCCCAGGTAATGTGTACATCCATACAGTAGGTGGAGACGAGAGCCTGAGATTCCCTCAAAACTGGCCTTTTAGGGCTTAGCTTATGTAGTTTATAACTAATTTGATCTTAAGTTTGTTGTGTGCAAAATTGCGTTTGTGTTATATGGGAGGGATTTCAGTCTGATAAGTCCACATCATTAGCATCTTATGATAAAACACCCCCCACTGTGAAGAATCTCAGACTATCTTGTGTAATACTAAGATATTTGTTGTCATAATTTTAATTTGTTCTGAGGTGCCAATCTTATCTGATCATGATGCAATCTAGATACAAGACAAATTAAAAGACCAAGTGTGCACCTGGACAACACTGACAAAAAGATGAAAAGAAGGAATTTGCTTATCTGTAATCATGCTTTTGTGTTCAGGCTGTGGAACGTACACCCATCCAGGTGAACCCCGCAGGAGAGCAGTCAGTGGACGCTAGCGGAGGTTCGGACCTATCACCTGTGGAACCTGAGGACCTCGAGGTGCGCGGCAGCCGCTTTTCAAAATCTGCAAATGAGAGACAAAGGATGTTACACCAGAGGAAAGAGGAGCTGCTTCAGAGAGCACGCAGGTCTGTAGCTATTTAAATACTTCTTCCTAACTCTCTATTTGTTTTTCTAATGTTGTGTCACTGCATGATGCCTGGTATTGCATTCTCTTTGATTACATGGCATTAGGTTAAGCATTTAATGTACAGTGTTCCCTCACTTTTCATGGGGGATCCGTTCCAGACCCACCCGCAATAAGTGAATATCCACGAAGTAGCAATGCTATGCTTATTGTAGTAGTTATATGGTAAGTACATTATTTTAAGTCCTTATAAACTCTTCCAATAATCTTATACATAACCCTTTCCCATTCGCGTAATAACTTTTCCCATACTGTACATGTACCTTTTAAAAAACGTCTACTTAAATGTTCATAAAATGTTTTAAACT
>JAVSBU010337065.1:0-10865 GCA_033118015.1 Loricariichthys derbyi | reverse complement strand
CGATTTTTGCAGGTAAAACCGAAAAAGGCTTATCTCGGTTAACTCGGGCGCAACTGTGTATGTGTGAACGAGGCTTATGAGAGCCTGGTTTTCAAACGTGATTGACATCTGCTAGTCGCAAACAATATACACTATTTCATATAATGCCCCTGTTTGGTCGTCTATCCCATCCTTCTCACCCAAATGGCATCATCACTTCTGCTATCACAAATACACACTAATCCAGATCAAAGCCTATTTTAATCAATATAATAAATCCAATTAATCATTGACATACCACAGTCTCCAGATGGTCCAGAAGTTGCATGTTTTTCTGAGAATCTCTGTCTATGGCAATGACGGTGAGCTGGGTCTTCTCCACTTCACGGTTCAGTGCTGAAATGATGTTCTCCATGATCTGCATCCTCTGTTGCAGAGCATGCAGTTGCTGACCCATCTCAAGCTCGGCCTGGTTATCGTGCAGGCTGAGCGCTGTATCATTCACTCCTCTGTCCCCTCCGTCTGCCTCTATGTCTTCAGGAGACTGAGAATGGAGCAAAGATGAACTCTGACCACAGAGCCCCAGGTCCAGGCCAGGGTATTGCACACTCATCCTGGGTGGTGGGGTTATTGCATGGACATCCTTGAGGCTGTCGAGGAGGAGCTGCAGGTGGATTGCTGAACCGCAACTCTCATGTTCCTTCACCTTCTCTGCACTTCCCTGTAAATAGCAGGAGGTGAATGCATGCTATTATTGTTATTGTCCTAATTATTACAAAGAATAAATGAGTTTATTCATCAACATGAGTACAGGTATGTTCTGTTTAAAGTTCACAACAATTACCAAGCAACTTTTCCCCTAAGGAATAATGTATTTTGATAAATCTTTTCCATACATTTCCTGGCCAAAAAAAAGGTCACACTCTAATAATTTACCTTTAACTTTGATTATAGCACGCATTCGCCGTGGCATCATTTCTACAAGGTTCTGCAATGTCACAAAATTTATTTGTTTCCAGAGCTGCATTAATTTTTCTCCAAGATTTTGAATTGATGATGCAGGATTTAGACCCACTGCCTTCTCCAGCACATCCCAAAGACTCTCAATGGGGTTCAGGATACTGGGGTGGCCAACCCATGTGTGAAATGATACCTCATGCTCCCTGAACCCCTCCTTCAAAATTTGAGCCAGATGAATCCTGATATTGGATCATCTTGGAATATAGCCATGCTATCAGAGAAGAAAAAATCCATTGATGGAATAACCTGGTGGTTCTGTATATTTAGGTATCAGCTGACCTCATTCCTTGGGCTCATAACGTTGCTGAACCGAGACCTGAACCCCAGATCATAGCCCCACCACCACAGGTGGTGACCTTTTTTGGCCAGGCAGCATATAATTCACATCTGAATGACAGAAAACTAGTACGAGTAAACTCTTGCAATGCCTGGTGATAGATAAGAAAATCACAGTCTTAAAATCAGAAATCAGAAATTGTTTTAGAATGGACAGTACTGTATTAAATATTTTCATATTGTGTTTTGATTTGTATTATTCAATAATTTCAAACACTGTTTGCAAAATATCTAAACTACTACATGACCATGTCCAGTCAACGTACATTTCAGTCATTGTCCTCTTTCACGGAAGATAATGCTAACATTAAACAGGCAATATGTGTAATAAATAGTGGCAGTGATTTGGTAAAATTAAAAAAAAAAAAACCCACACTGATCAGCTATAACATAACATTAAAACTACCTCCTTCTTTCTATACTCATTGTGAGTTTATCAGCTTTCCACAACTATTTTTCCAATTTGAGACTGCAGTCCATTTGTCAACCTCGTTTAACCTTGTTCTTCAGTGGTCAGGACCCCCCACAGGATCACCACATATCAGGTACTATTAGGGTGGTGGATCATTCTCAGCGCTGCAGTGACGCTGATGTGATGGTGGTGTGTTAGTGTGTACTGTGCACATACAAGTGGATCAGACATAGCTTAGTGCTGCTAGAGGTTTAAACACTATCCATTCTATTAGACACAACCACTTCGTTGGTCCACCTTGTAGATGTAAAGTCAGATACAGCAGCTCATCTATTATTTCACATTTTGTGTTATTCATCCTCTAATCCTTCATCAGTCCTCACAGGATGCTGCCTACAGCTGGATATTTTTGGTTAGTAGACTATACTCAGTCCAGCAGTGACACTGAGGTGTGTAAAAGCATCAATTTCATTCACTCCAACCAGCAAATCACACCAATACACCACCGAAGCAGTGGTACTGCAGTGCTGAAAGTGATCCACCACCAAGATAATACCTGTTCTGTGTGGTTCCTGAACAGGGAGAAAGGGTGTGAAAAAATATGCAGGTCAACAAGTGGACCACAGTATAACTACAAAGTGCACCTACAAGGTAAAACGGACAATGATTGTAGAAACAGATGTGGTTTTAATGTTATGGATGATGGTCCTGTATAATATGATCATGTAATAATATTCACATAATTATATCATAGCACTCAATAACATTACAGTATTAACAAGACTTTATTCAGTGCATTAACATTAACCTTGGGGTGCTTGGTGAAACAGCAACAATTAATTAGCCATCCTTCATGGAGAGCCTTCTGGCTGAATTTGCTGTGTCTGAGGGTGGGAAGGCCAGATGATAGGGATCATTCCTTGGCTCTGCAACAGGACTGCAAGGGACTGGTACGCCCAATTAGAACACCGTGTGTTCTCCATGTATAGTTGTCAGAGCCCCCCTAGACACTGACCAGATATTCTAACTCATTCACTAGTACTGAAACCTGAATTGGTCATGGAAATGGCCTGGTGGAGCCCATCCCTCTCCAGACTGCACACACACACATTCATACTGGGCCAATATTAAAGTGACCAATTAACCTAATGCATGTCTTTGGAAAGGAAATCTGAGTACCAGGAGTAAACTAACACAGACAGGGGAGGACATGCAAACTCCACACAGGCTGGAATTGAACTGGGTTATATGGAGCTCTGAGTTGACCGTGATAAGCACATCTTGCCAGCCACCGATCAGATAAAATAGGGATGAAATGTGAAAATTTGTAATGGTAATAAAATACAAATTGTATTGTAATAACAAAGGTTACCGTAAATGTGCATCCCACTGCAGCAAAGATGCATGTTTCTTTCCTCTTGCCATTTACAGCCTTATTTTCCTTTTAAGAAAATACACATGATGAGTCTATAGCACATAAACATTCATACAGAATGATCTCAAACAAAAGGGCAGAACATGCTTATAATAACATTTCCTGTTACTGTTGATCAGATCTTGTGAAGAGGAGATTCAGATCATTATTGGATTCTGCATTTTGACTTGTCCATTTTACAAACATGCAGTACTGTGCATAAGTCCACCATTCGTCCACATTAAGCAGTGGTATTTTGACCAAATATAATGAATCGTTGTTGATTGGACTCACAAATTTCAAACTTGGATTTGTTACTCTATAATTCACAGTTCCCCTTCATATAAAGTGATTTATTTTCTGCTACTCTTCCAAAAAGCCAAACCAATAGGGCAACCTACTTGTCCTGACGGAACATTTGCAGCTGGCTACACGATAGATACCTGGGAGAAGCGGCGAGTCATGTGCCTGACGACTCTTTCCGTGGAGGACGTAGAGGATGTTTTTCTATTTGGATTTATGATCACAGGATTTTTGCTGATAGAATTAGGCATTGCCCTGGTGTATCGAAAAGTTCGCGGAATGCAGGCAGCCATCCAAGGCCTATTTACACTGCCTGATATGATTAATATGTTGAGCAGATCGCTTGGCGCTCAGACTGTGACTGTTAGTCACGAGAATGATTCGTTCTTGGAGAAGATGGTGGATCTGCAGCGAAGTTTGGACCGTCTTAGAGAACACTTGGACAATTTAGAACGAAATGGACGTTCTATTAAGGACTAGAGTCAGGTTGCTAAAAGTATGTTCCTGACGAGTCTGCTTATCTATGTTATCAGTGTGTTCCTTGGTGGAATATATTGTGATCATGGCTGGAATATAAACAATCCCCCACAAAGGCAACATGCAGAGACTTCTCTCTCCCCTGTTCCGTTGCTACTATGCCTTCGCCCTTGCTTTTTTTCCGTCTTCTTGTTATGACTATCCCCCGGTGCGGCAAGATGGGTTCATTGATCAGCGCCCAAGTGGCTGCAGAACCGAATGGCTGCAGGCTTGCACTGGGTTGTCTTTATGTCTTGAGTCTCAGTTTTTTGTTGTAATGCATATTTGTGCATAACAGTGCAGAGGTGTTTTTTTCAGTTCCCAAACTGTATTCATTAATGAACATAGTCTGGAGATGTTTTTTTTTCCTCCTCCCCTTACATCATGTATTACTTGTTATTTGTTATTTGTTCTTCTTTCTTATACCTGTCTTCCCATCCTGTCTTCCCTCTTGTCATATTGTATGTGTACGGATGGGTTGATGGCTAATTTCACTGGTACTTGTGACTAGTGACAATATAGTGCATATCATCATCATCATCATCATATCTGATTCAGCTTCTTCAGACTGCAGAAGGGTCAACTTGGCATCTGGATGAAGATGCAGATGGTGCTATTGCTCAAGGTCATACTAAATACTCTGTAGCAGTTATAAGCTGTTCTTTTCTAATATTTAGTTTTTTAGTACTTCATACACATTCCTTTGAGATTAGGAACTAATTACAGGTATATATGGTCATTAAACTATTGCTAAAAACAATCATATATTTAATCTAATGGTGGCCTAAGACTAATGGTGGCACAAAACTGAAGTTGCAACAGCCAACATCTAATTACATATGCTAATCTCATGCAAATTTTGGTGCAAAATGTGTTGATATGGTTTAGAACTCTCTCTTGGTGAATGCAACCTGTCAACATTCTGATATATTACACCAGACCCACACTATGACACCCTCCACCATGCTTCACAGTATCTAAAAGTGTTGTAAATTCTAAATTGAATTTTGTTCTCAAATTTAAAATTTAAGTGCCTTTATTACAAATCATATAATTTGCATAAAATATTGTACAATAAATTGAATCTTTGAAATTTATTTGGAATTTATAGTATTTGTTATGTTCTCCTTCGTGCTGTACCAACACGAGCTGGCATAGCAAAATCTGATGATCCATGTTATCCAGCCTGATTTCACAATATTTCAAGGGACATCTTGTGATGTTACCAAAAGTGCCCCCATAAATGGTCAATGGGGTTCAGATCAAATGATTGTGGAGGAAAGTGCACGACTGTCAGTCTATTGATCTTCTCCTTGATCTTCTTTGGGTTTTAACTGGTATGGTCTCACACTTTTGCACTCTGTATAGCAAAAATTTACAGTATACTATAGACACAGTATATATACTATTTTCCCTGTCTATCAGCACTCTTTCCATTTATAACTTACTGATCTAGTTTTTTGTAGGAGTGTATTTAAAATGATATTTTTAATTGACAGTTAGTGGTTAAGGCACTGGACTGTGTGTAGATGGATGGATGGATGGATGGATGGATGGATGGATGGACATCTTACTTTAGAGTTATATCCTTCAGATTGTTATATCCATGGTGCCATGCGTTCTGGTCCAGATGTAGCAACACAGGTAAAAACCATGTTACTACCACCACCATGTTTCACAGTTGGTATAAGGTTCTTATACTGGAATGTAATGCTTTTCATTCTTCAGACATAATGCTTCTCATTTAAACCAAAGCTCTCGTTTGGCCTCATCTGTCCTCAAATGTGTTTTATTCTGGGTTCTTCATGTGCCACATGTGCAGTGATGTTTGGTTTGGAGATCTTTTACTTGCCACTATGTATATACAACATATACACTATATATATTCTATATTTTTCCACTCTATCTGCCGTCTTTATATTTATACCGTACTGGTCCATTTTTTATAGAAGTTGAGACATAAACAAAGACTTCAGTAATTCTTGTTTCTTCAGTATTTGTTGGATTTTGTAGGACACCCACTCCTAGACAGAACAGCAATATTACTGTCTGCCATTTCTAGATCAATGGTTACGTTATGGATCGCTGAACATCCTGGTCTTTAGAAAGGCTTAGGTAGCCTTTTCCAGCTTCATGTATTTGTGTAGTTCCTCTGACAAATTTCTCGATCAAGACATGGATCGCATGAACAAATCTCTTGGGAGACAAAGATCTCATTAATTGAAGTGCCTGACTTTTACAGAGATCGTTAGCTCGGAGGCTGATATATTTTTCTATCATGGTTATAAAGCCACAAGTTACCACCTCTTTTAGACACGTTTTCAAACATTTCTTCATCTGGTTTTACCTTCTGATGTTTCTCTGCTTTCGAGGCCTTCTTGTCATTTGCACCAGCACATGAATGCTTCTGAAAAGATAACAGGCTTTATTAAACCTAATGCCTTACAAAGTTTAAAAAGCAAAAGCAAAACCTCCCATTTCACACCCATTTATTCTGCACAGGTCTGCCAGTCCATCACAGGGTTCCATACCCACACCATTTGACAATCACGATGCAGTCCCAGCCCAAGTTCAAATTCAGGTCCTCAGTTCCAAATCTGTTACTAGGTACTAGATATTTAGTATTCCCTTACCAGCATAGCAGTGAGCTTACTGCTGTTGTCTGATCTTACTCGGTCTCCTGAACATTATCTCTGTCACCTTATGCAGTCTTTGAAATAATTTTGCCCCTATGCTCCAACTGTGTTTGAAGAAAAGTTTTAGTCATTAAAAGTCTGGAGCCTTCTTTAAGTGAGGATTAAATCATTGTTGGACTCCCGAGATTTGAACCACATATTTTCCTCTTTTCCCTCTCTAATCCGTGTCCTTCAGCTCCAGGATCAGTGGGTATGGAAGCCTCTGGAGATTCCATGGCTTAAAGGCAACGTCTTGGGGTTTTTGGAAGGTCAAACGGCAACAAAATGTTGCCTGTTCAATGGTGACATAGTGTAATAAGACCAGGCTAGATTTGGGAACCAAATACATAAAACTATATAAATACTATGAAACACTTCATGAACAACATTGGTTAGCGATGAAGCCCTGCCCAATCTACATATAGACCATTTCAATAAATAGTAGTTGTGTATGCTCATTTCAGACAGCTATATTTTCAAAGTAAAGCATATCAACACAATGGATGGATGAATGGGTAGAAACTTTACTTTTGTTGGGAGCTGGTAGAGTTTGATGGTATATTTCAGAATTAATTGTCCCAACCATTATAACGAGTTGTCCTGGCCCAGAAGCAGCAACAAAAGCAAAATCCATGATACTACCAGCACCATGTTTCACAGATTAGATATTTTCACACATATTATTTCTCATTTAAACCAGAAAGTTTTATTTTGGTCTTATTCATCAACAAAATGGTTTTCCAATAGCTTTCTGGATTGTCCATGTGCGATGTGATGAGCAGCAATCCTCTCTTATGAGGATAGTGGCTTTCTACCTTCTATTAGCATCCACATCATTTGTTGTTCAGTGTTCTCTTGATCTTGAACTCCTGAACATGAACATCAGACAGTGGGAGAAAGGACTGCAGTCACTTACATTAGGAATGGTTTGGTTTGCATACTTGGTTTCTTTAAACTTCACTTTTAAGCTTTTATTTTTCATTGACACTGCATCTACGTCCTCCTGTGGTGAGTTCGGTCATTTGTTTAGGCATTTTCTCAAACACTGAGAGGTTGTGATACATGCCTTCTAATTTTGTTTGCACAGATATGTCATGCCAAATATTTATGAGGTCTGTTATATGCTATCTCACTACTGAAAATCTCCCTCACTGCTCTCATTTCTCCACTCCTCAGAGCGCATTTATGACGAATGATGAAGTGGAATAATGTAAAAGTCATGTGAATTCTGATCTCATGGTACTCATTCAGGTTACTGGCCACATATTGGATATGTATCTGATCTAGGACCACATACGAAAATGGCTCAGGTTTGAAAAGATCAGATTTGTGTGTCCACACAACTCTGAAAAAAAATCAGATATGGGTCACATTAAGGCAAAAAATCAGATTTGGGCCACTTCAGTCTGGTATTGTGAACACAACCTAATCTCACCTTCAAACTAAACTGCTAGATATGTAATATTAGATCATTTCCCCCTATAAATAAATAAATAAATAACCAAGTATAATATTTTTGCCTCATTTGTTTAATTGGGTTCTCTTTATCTATTTTAGGACTTGTCTAGTCTGATGAAGCTTTAGGGCACATTGATGTGAAAATATAGCGATTCTAAAGAGTTCACAAATTTTAAGCACCAATGTAGAGGTTCATATTAAAATATCCAATCAGCCCATTTTGTGCAAACCTGGGAACATTTTAGTGTTTACCTCCCCTCTGAATTTACATTCTCCACAGGATTACCCTATTGATTATTGATACCATTAGCTCCAACATGTTGAGTCATGAAGTACTGACTCCAGTAAATAAACTGGAAAGGAAGTCCATTTAGAGTTCCTATATATTTCAACAAAAGCACAATAAATTGCCATATCAATATTTTGCCCCAGTCCTACTGCCAGCTAACATCCCACTTGGCAAGATGGAATTTTATTTGTGTTTATCGAGAAGGGCAAAATGCACAGCAATAGTCTGTCATCTGTCACATACTAGATGGCCAAAATCAATGTAGTGCTGGGTGATTTGATCTCAAATCAATATCATTATTAATTTAACAATTGACCTTGATTATGATTAAGGATTGATGGTTTTTGGCCCTCCAAGTTTGGACAAGGCTTGTAGTGTCAATATTTTCAACATTTAAAGCTTGTTCATTTTTTTCTAAAAAAACTAGCCAGAGGCGTTCAGCACTTGTGGTTCATTATGGTACCTCATGATGGATTGGGGCTTTTGTGGGTTCATTAGCAACACCTGCTTCCAGCATTATTTCTGGTTTGGCCGTAGCAGTGTTCATGGCCACATCATGGTTGGGTTGGATGGCATGTTTCCCAGAGAC
Organism: Loricariichthys derbyi; assembly: GCA_033118015.1. Taxonomy (NCBI): domain Eukaryota; kingdom Metazoa; phylum Chordata; class Actinopteri; order Siluriformes; family Loricariidae; genus Loricariichthys; species Loricariichthys derbyi. Next base: position 1,874 of record JAVSBU010337065.1, on the reverse strand, counting down.
ACCCGTGCCCATATTGGCCCTGAGCTGAGGCACCGATCTGTATCCGGATCTGCGAACAGATCTGTATCTACTGGCAAAGGGGATGGTTCTTTGCGGTTCATACCAAATGGCGTGACATATCGCTCTTCCCATATGCTTCCGCCCAGGTGTAAGGGAGTAGGGTCAGCAGATAGCGCCATCCCTTTATAGAGGGATGGCGGTAGGGCCCAGGCCCATGGTAATTGGAGAGGGTAGCCAACAGTTAGGAACAGAGTGTTTCTCTCGCTACGCAACTCACCTCTGGTGATTCCCATTTCCTGCACCCTTGTCTTCCCAGAGCCTTTATATGGTTGCTTGGTTCCCAACCACAAGATAAACCACACGACTCGGGATTCGGTTCCCAAAATCAGTTCCACGCGACCACTCTGCCAGCCCTGCTGGTTGGGGGCTTGAGCCAGTAAGGGTTTTTATTTTAATTTGTCCATTTTCATGTTCATGTTTCTTTCATCATTTCATTAATTTTTGAGAATCTTGTGTTTGAGTATGACTCATCCGGCTCTTTTTTGACCTTATGTTTTAATAAAATTTACCATTCTGTGAAGCTGTGCGATTGGTTCCATCCTTTTAGTTCAACCCAAAGACATCATAACAGTAACATTTCTAAATGTTATTGAGAGCTGTTTTGTGGCATTTGTCAGTCTTTCAGTTTTTGAGCCATGCACTGTTCTTATTCAGTAGTGTTAACGATTGTGTTGAAAGAGATGCTATTACCGCTGGTCACTAAAACCTTTTCCACAGTGTTCACTCTGATTTCTTTTTGTTCAGTAACACCTCCACTAAAGCCAAAATGTGTCCACATGATGCACTCTGCATTTTTTTTTTGGTACAAGTACCTCCGTGTTTTTGAGTCTGCTCCAGGTCACTGACTGGAAGGGGTGGAGTCAAATGAGTATGCTTTTAAGGGGGTAGTACATAAATGTACACAGTGAAGAAAAAGTATTTAAAAAAGTATTAACAGAATTTAAATAAAACTGAAATAACGGACACGGGCAAGATTACATCAATTACAGGTTCATCCCTAAATGGCAGTTAATTGCAGTTTTGGCAGACTTTTTTAACTAATCAAAATGAAAAACATACAAGCCTACATTAACACATTACAGAAATAAGACTCAATTGTTGATCCAGGTATGAGTGTGTATGGACTTACTTGGAGTTCCATGGGGCTCAATGGGCAGGAGCATGCAGGGCACGTGGTCTTATTGTTGGGACAGCCATTCTCTAGGTGAGTAGCCAAGGTCTTCCTTAAAACCATCAGGCCACAACCAACATTGCATGGAATGAGGGCATACTCACACTGACTCTGGTGCTCCTAGAAAACCAAAGAAAATACAAAAATATCAGACAAAAATTACTATCATTTGAGTTTTCACTCTATCTGGGCTAACTGCCAGAGTGTTCTACATACATTTAGTGTTAGTCTATGGAGGGCATTACAAGTCTTCCTTTCATGTCACCATTGTTGCTCAGCTATTTTCTTAAAATAGTCTTCGTAGAATCAAAATCAGTTTCCCATGTGTTCCCTAAAGTACTTTAAAACATTCTTTTGAAAAAGTCTATGTCAACCTAGATGTTTTTGGAGAGCCAAACAATACACTGTTCTCTGATCAGATCTCAGCCCACGTGTAGATAAAACCAGAGAAACTGGAACACAACAGGAAGCCACTGCTTTGGATGGCAGGTTGATTGAGATTACGACAGCTGTTGTCCTACTTTAGGAACCATAACAGTTGGATTGCGTAATAAGTTGACCACAAAATTCAGTCCTCAATTCTGAATCACATTGCAACACTATCCTGTAGCTTCAACCCCCCCCCCCCACCCACACACACACA
>JAVSBU010337055.1:0-10865 GCA_033118015.1 Loricariichthys derbyi | reverse complement strand
CCAGAGATGCAGTAGGGAGATGGGAGAAAGTTCCACAAAGTCAACTATCACTGCAGCCCTCCACCAGTCGGGGCTTTATCTCCTCAGTACAAAACATATGCAAGTTCGCATAGAGCTTGCCATAAAACATATGAAGGACTCCCAGACTATGAAAAATAAGATTCTCTGGTCTGATGAAACGAAGACTGAACTTTTAGGCATTTATTGTAAGTGTGCAGTGATAGTTGACTTTGTGGAACTTTTCCCCATCTCCCTAAGACCTAAACAAACCTACAGCACCCAGCTGGCTTGTTCAGCATCAGTAAAGGCAGGATAATAACACTGGGGCCCAAAGTGTCAGCTGGACAGCAGAACACATCCCAGATAATTTCGACAAGTCAACCCTTATATTAGAAGAAAATCCACACAGACCCAGAAGAGAGGGAGAAAGACATGCAGACTCCACACAGGTGCCCAGGATCGAAACCGGGATAGCAAAAGTGCCTAAGCACCGCACCACCATGCAATCCACATGGCATCATTTTTCAGTCATTCATTGTCTTATCCACTTATCCTAGTCAGGCTACTGGGAAAGCAGGTGCCTAGCCAGTAACACAGGGCCCAAGGCAGGAATTGGTCACATCTGCCCCACAAGGGTACTTTGAAACACTAATTAAGCTAACCTAACATGCATGTCTTCTACAGGTGAGGGTCGGGATCGAACCCGGGATCTCAGAGCTGTGAGGCGGAAGTGCCTAACCACTGCACCACCGTGCAACCCTAAGCATCGTTTAACAATTCAATAAATTAACTGATAGTGAAGGGAAGCCACTCCTGACCAATCCCATTCACTCACATTACAGTAGGATTTGCCTGTACAATTACCAACATTAAACAGTAATAGACTGTCAAAGGCGTTATGGTTGTTTATACCTACAATATGAAGAACTGGAGGGGGTAAAAGAGAAATAAAAACCAGTTTGACAATAGCGATTAGCAGCGACATCCTCCCTTGTCTTGCCTGCGTCCCGAACCGCTACTACACAGTACGGAACGTTAGTACACTACCAACACCTGTCGTTTATGTTTCCATACTATTTAGTACGGTTGTACCCGGTTTGGGACGCAGCCTATATTTTTTCTGCTAGCTGCGCATTAGATAGCAATAGCTCTCAGCACAGCAAGCTAACATTAGCTATGGCTCGCCAACTAAACGGTCACAAAAATCCCGTTTCATGGAATAGCCGATATTAGCAGCCCTCGTTTGCTGGCATTTCAGGTTTAGACGGTTGATACAATAAGTCGCAGGCTTTAGAGAAGTGAGCTAACAGCCCTCAGCTAAGGTTACCTGAACATTATTTGATCTTAATGATGAACTTACCAGGAACGCCGAGCTGGAGGTCGGTGAAAACCGGGCGTTTAACGGATAAATGATATTAACGACAGCCTCCTTTTCCTACTCCCATCCATGTTCGATGTATAATGCCACCTGGCTTGGCGTAAATGTGTGTGAAATCAGCTAGTGGCCATATTTAATCCTCGCCATCCCAAACACAGGCTCCTCATCCCTGTTCCACTAGCTATTACCACCCGAACACTTTCCCTAGTGCTGATACACGAGAAACACTGACCTCTGCTGGTACACTGCTGCATTACCTAATCCAAGTTTTAGCTAAGAATACACAACTTTGATCCCAAGAGTCGATTCACTACTTCAAACAAAGATCTAAGTCGCTCTTATGGCTCCGATTCGATTTCTCAAAGAATCGGTTCCCTATTTGATGTCATTACGAACCGAGATTCGACTCCTGGCCCAGTTTTATGTGGCTGTCATTCGATAAAACAAATACTCAAGTATCTAATCTCAGGCATAAATCAACTAATTGCCAAGAGTTACGTAGTGTGCACTGCTGAGGTTCAGTCCCTAAAAGAATCGATTCCCCAGTGACAATCATAATGAACCGAGTGTCGAATCCTGGCTTGGTTCTACAAGGCTGTGATTCGCTCAATGAAAAAGAATCAATTCTCTAATTTAAGGCACAAATTTACTTCTTGTGGGACTGTGGTGGCCTGGTGGTTAAGGTGCTGGACTATAAATCAGAATGCCCAGAGTTCAAGGCCCTTAACCCACATTGTAAAAATGTATAAATTGTAAGTCAGTCTGGATAATGCCATAAATGTAATAATTACAGACATAAATTGACTGCTTCATTTATTGTCTTATTAGCTTATTCTAATCAGAGTCATGGAAAAGTGCCTAGCTGTCAGCACAAATCAGGAACAACCCTAAAAAGGAGACCAAGCCACTGTAGGTCATACACTCAGGACACTTTGAAAACACCAATTAACCTAACATGCATGTCTTTGGAATGTAGGAGGAAACCAGAGTACCTGGAGAAACCTCACACAAACAGAGTGAGGACATGAAAACTCACACAGGTGGAGACCTTGGTCAGGATCAAGCCAGGGAGCTAACCAGACCCGCCCTAAAGCCACTCATTAAGTTTTATGTAGCCTGCAATGCTGCAATTCGGTTCTTAAAAGAATCGATTCCCCAATTACAGTCATAAGGAACTGAGTCGACTCCTGGTTTGGTCCTATGTAGCCTGCATGGCTGTGATTCACTCAATGCAAAGAATCCATTCTCTAATTCCAGGAACAAATAGACTCCTTGTGAAGTTGTATATAGCCTGTAACAGGCCCCTGTGATTGTTTAATGGAATAAAAAACAGAGACTCACTATAATATAGTTTATAATATTTTGTATATATATATGGTTGTTATATACAGTATGTTATATAAATTATACATTTTATATTCTCTGTGAATATTTAAACTATTATTATAAAGTTTTAATTAGGTAACTTGGGTTTAATTTTTACCTTTAACCAGGCTAGCCAATGAGGGTGGGTCCTTTTTGGGTATTGGTCCTTCCAGTGCTTTTTCCTCATTACAGTTAGGGAGTTTTATCTTGCCCCTGTTGTTGTATACTCAACAGTTGGGGGCTGTGTGCATCTAGATGGTTGTAAGGCTGTTTTGAGACACTGTTGTAAAACGTGCTACAGAAATATACAGATTTACTTTAAGCAGCTATGCACATCTGTCAGAATAATATTTCAGCCTACTTGACTGTGTTTGCATAGCTGTTAAGATGCTAAACTATGGACCACAGGGCCCAGGGTTCAAATCCCGCCTCTACCAAGCTACAACTGTTTGGTCTTTGAGCCATTTCCTAACCTACAATTGCTTGAATGGTAAGAATGTATTAACTGTAAGCAGCTCTGGATAAGAGTGTCTGTACCTTAAACAATTTCAAACTAATTTCCAATGAGTGTGCAGGAATAACAATGATCATTCTGCCTGCTACAGGCTTTAGTAGATCTTATAGAAAACATTTAATAATCAAATAAATACTGCCCATATTTGTAATTAGGTGAGAAAGATTATATTTATTCCAAAATATTGAAAATTCTAAGCGTTCACATTATTATGCAGCACTGCATAACAATTTGCTGATCCAACATGTTTAGTTGGCCATTGTCATTAATTTTAATAGTATTTAACACTAATAGGTTGAAAACTGTGAAACTGCCCAGAAGATCAAAAGCTCATAAAAAAGCATAAAATGCCAAAAATTAGCAGCGTAGCAGTGTAATAAACTGATTGTATTCTTGCTTGATGCAGCCAAATAATGCATGAAAAAACTGTCCATCCGGTGTCATAAGATCTGTAACCATTGAGCTGTGATTCACATTAGGTAGGAGGTACAGGGTCACTCTGAGAGAGAGTGAAGTGAGGAGTTCGCACAGCTTCTCTGATGACTCCACTGGAACAATGATGTCATTGGTACCATGAAGCAAGCATATGGGAGGAACTCTGTAGGAATCAAGATAAGAGATGGAATTTAACCACAAACAATAGTCATTTACCAATGTGCAGGACTTACTCAAATTCAGATAACCTACATGATTTCATTTTTAAAAATTCACAAATATATATTGCCCTCTGTATCTGTCCTCTGTATTGCCCCTAGGCAAGGGGATGCCTTGTACCCTGTGGAGATGGTGAGGTAATACCTTACAAACAACTTAAACAGTTAAAAATGCAACTTAAGCATCACCTCACCAGAGGTGGGATACGAACCAGGGTGGATGAATTTTGTGTTTGCAATTAAACAGACCAGGAGAGAACCAAAAAAGACCAGCAGCGAGACTCGTTGCCAGTTCACCAACCTAATAAGTGGTACAAAACCTGATAGAGCGCCGAGACTCCTTTCCAACTTGAAATGCGAAACAAATCAAATCTCGCCTCATCTTAGGGATAGGAAATAAAGAGGCTCAGCAGTAGGGCATTGGTTCACTGTGCTGAACCACCCTGGTTTTTATCTGCCTCTGGCAAGGCAAGGGTTAATTTACATTTCATGTTTACTGAATAAAAAATAACTGGTCATACTAAGCAAGTTCTGTTAATTAAAGCTTTTGATTCACCTTTTTACATGGTTTTTCCAATAATTCTGGGACACTGTATATTCAGTTAAACACATAATATACAGTATAGTGTAACTGGCTGGTTTCAGTAATTGTTTTGCATTTTAGTGCTAGGATTGGAACAGCGATCTAAAGATTGCAGTGTGTATGCCAAGCTGATCAATGGGTTGAGCAAACACACCTATATGTTGGGGAAAAAGGAAATGGTAGAAAGAAAAACTAAGAACTGACTTTCAAAACTGCATTTACGAACAAGGAGGAGCTCAAAATGGCAGCACTGCATTAGAAATGGGAAATAAATGAAAACCTTACAAACTAAGGCTGAGACCAGAGCACATCTCCCAAACTTAACTACATATTGGTTTCTTTCAAGTACTAACTGAAACAAGATTTCTCTAATATACAACCCCAATTCCAGTGAAGTTAGGATGTTGTGTAAAACATAAATAAAAATGATATGATGATTTGCAAATCATTTTCAACCCATATTTAATTGAATATACCACAAAATTTCATGGCAGTGGCAAAGGAAATTATGATTATGACCAATTCATGATCACAATCACCCGTTGGCATCACATGTTTGAAATCACATCATTATATAGTTTTTTTTAAACCTTATTACTAGCCCTAAATTGCCACTGTCCCAACTTTTTTTGGATGAACTTGCATGTTAGTTTTGGCAAAATGCTTTGCGCTGGATGCCGTTCCTGACAGTCCTCGCTATTTACCCAGGCTTGGTACCGGCACAAAAGATACACTGGCTAGTGTTCCATAGTGTCTGCTAAATGCAGTAAATTCTAATATCCCACTATATATGACCATCAAATTTCTACTATAATGTATGATATATTTTAATCTTCTAAACTGCCGTGTAAACCATTAATTTACTATAATGGTAATAAATGCTGTTTGGAATTACTTTTTATCTCTATTGACACATCCAGTTTTGATCAAGACCCTGCACAAGTCTGAGAGGCGAAAGTCAATCTAATCCACAGGTAACAGACAGAGAGGAAAGAGACATTCCGATCTGCCACTGTATTACTCAGACATGAATAAAAAAAAATACGGTAGAGATTTTTTCCATAAGACATAATGTAACTGGGTTCCAGTCATTTCGGCTCCAATCCAGTTTCCATAATGAGGTACAGATAGATAATAGGATTCACCTGTAAATGTGGAAAACTGTAATTGACTATGTCTGTGCTTTCTTCATATGCCAAATTTCTTATACCTTTGTAACTGGTCCTTGTTTAGTTCCTTGAGATGAACTGTGGGTGAGTAGTAATCAAAGTTCTCTTGGCCGTCCATGGCTTTGTGCATTGTGGAGACGTACTCAACAGCTCGTGATTTCTCATGCTGATAATGGTCCATTATATTGTATACACCACTCAACCCTACATTGAAGAAAATTAATTAATTTTTTTAAGCATTACCACTGGAGTGTGTTTGAAAGCACTGGAAAACTGAAGTGGCGTATGTGAGGTGTTTCAGTGCTGTGAACAAAGGCAAAACCAGTCATTTACTAAATTACACACATTTACCTATGATTCCTTTAATGGAGTTTGTAATTTCCCTCTCTTTGAATCGCTCAATACACAATTCTTCAACACCTTCCACAAGAAACAGTGAAGTAAGCATGCACAGATGAGCACCTGCAGAGTGGCCTATTAAAACAATCTTATCCTGCACATCACAACAAAAGAGAACTCAAGTTAACAATGAAAACACAACTGCAAAGTATCACAAGATGGTTTCAATTAGTTGAATACAGAGAATAATATATATATGTGACAAAGTGACAAAGGTATATAAAATGTTATACTACCTACTCATAAAGGTACATTTACAAACCATGTCATCTTTAGAGACATAGAGACTTGGAGGATAAAGGGCCATTAAAAATAGTAAGAAAAACATTTATAAAAAATATACATCTAATCTAATCTAATCTAATCTCTGAACAAAATTCTGAATCATTTACAAACCTAATTCAATTGCTTCTGAACAATTAAATACTGTCAGATTATATTTAACATCTCTTAATTAGCAAAAGATTTATAATTATTTATAGCACTGTCATTTATTACGAAGATCAACTGCAAAAATGTCCAACATCTGTTTAAAACATTCATGATATTGACATGGCAATTGCCATCTGATGAGCTATATTATCCTAGTATGACTTCACAATACTCCAAATGTTACTGAATGCTTGGCCTTCTCTGTCTGTCATGTTCCCCCAAAAATCAGAAGGAATTTAGGTCAATAGACTGTGTAGGAAAGTCAGAAAGCATTTTCTTTGGTCTAAAGTAGTTGTTGCAAAGCTTTGATGTGTGTTTTGGGTCATTATCCTGCTGTAGCATAAATTCTTCTTCACAAAGATGGAAATCACAGGGTACAGCATGTCTCTGAAGAATGGAGTGAATAATAAAAACACGTCTGTTCTTTTATATACATTCATTTTGTTACTGCCATGATATTTCACTGCAGTGCTGAGAATGATCCACCACCCTAATAGGACCTGATCTGTGGGGGTCCTGACCATTAGAGAACAAAGTAAAGGGGACTAAAAGTACATAGAGAAACAAACTACAGTGTGTAATTGTAGAACTACAAGACATTCTTAGGAATATTGTAAAATCATGCTGGATAACACTGAGATCAAGCTTGGGATCTCTAGAGACAACAGCGCTAGCAACTTGTGCCATCATTTATAAGCCTAGTATACAAGAATACTATGAATTTGTTTAACGACATGTCAAACAAAAAAATCAACACACCACTTACTTTGTCAAGATTAAAAGAATGCCCATTTTCTCTGACCCAGAGCAGACTGTCAGTTATATCTTGAACCATATTTAAAACATTTCCCTAAAACACAAGACACAATTGTTACGAATAAATATGTACGCAGGTGAGCTGAAATAGACAAGTTACAAATAACCAGTGTTTACTTACTATGATGTTACAAATGATAAGTATAGCATATGCAAATACACTACCTGGCCAAAAAAGGTCACACTAATATTTAGTCGTACTGCCTTTAGCTTTAATTATGGTACGCATAGAGATACTTTAAATGATGACCAATCTGCTATTTGAAATATTAGAGTATAATTAGTCTGATTGCAGTAGGCAATCACACTATTAAAATCTGATTTTTATTATTCAGCCGTTTTTTGACGCTTAACTCGTCCCGCAGTTTGAGATATCGACACGGGACAAACACCGAAACGTGCAGAATTCACGGGAGATGGTTGCTTGTACACAGATAAGACATCTAACGTAGCATTCGCCCACTATGTGCGATAACATGAGAAAAAATTCCCATTGACTTAACATTACGGCCAAGTGCGGACGACCGTAACGCCGTAAATTTTTGAGCTAGAAACACGAAAATCGGCATGCATGGACCAGGGGGCACCCTGACCCCGGCAATTCAAGTCATGGAGTGATCGGGCACTCCGTTGACTTTTTATCACTTTTATCACTTTTTATCCACCCATAGGAAAAGCATTGAGCACACTCAATGAGAGCTTAGGGAGAGCTTAGCAGAGAGGCACAGGAGAGCCCAGACAGGGTAGAGAGGAACGTTTTTGCACATTTTTGCGCCTGCGCGTTGTTGCGAATTTTTGCTCGTTTTGCGTATTTCACACGTTTTTGTTAGTTTGTGAACGTTTTGCCCATTTTGCATGTATTTATGCGGTTTTGCATTGCATGTTTTCGTGCATTTTTTTGCACATTTTAGTGCATATTTGCGGGGTTTTTTGCACGTTTTTATGTGTAATTAAGCGTTTTTGCTCGTTCTTGTGTGGTTTTTGAGCGTTGTTGCGAATTTTTGCACATTTTTTCCACATTTTACTTTGTTTTTGAGTTTTTTTTAAAGGTTTTGTGCGTTTTTGTATGCTTTCGCGTATTTTAGCTTGTTTTTGTGTGTTTTTCTGCGTTTTTGCGTGTTGTTCCGTGTTTTTGTGCATTTTTGCACATTTTACCTTGTTTTTGTGCGTTGTTTTACGTTGTACGTTTTTCCATGTTTTTGCAAGTTTTTGTGCGGTTTTGTGTGTTTTTGAACGCTTTGCAAATTTTTGCGCTTTTTTTGCATGATTTTGTGCGTTTTAGCTTGTTTTTGCGCATTTTTCGGCGTCGTTGTACATTTTGTGCATTTTTGTGTGTTTTGCACGTTTTCGAACATTTTTGCTCTTTTTTGTGTGTTTTGGAGGTTTTTTGCGCGTTTTTCCATGTTTTTGCACAATCATTGCAATTACACTCGTATTTTCTGCTGGGAAATGCACATCTCTAGTTAGTATTAAAATATCTATTATTCAGTCAGCGTAGCTATGAATAACAAACCACGGCAAACAAATTAAATCTAAAATGCACCTCTAACCTTTGGATATATGGAATAATCAGGGCAAATCACAGAAGCCTTTAGCTCTTTAACCATCTGGAGTGCCAGCAGACAGTAGGTTGATCTCTCTCCTGAGCCCCAAGCACCTCCATACACAAACACGACTACTGGAACTGGCTTGCTTTTTGACTGACACACACTTGGGGAAAAATACAAATCAAGTTTGTTGCCTCTTCGACCAAATGGGATGCCCTAGAAAACAAACGCAGACTGTTTCGTATCGGCAACAAAACATCACAAAGGTTTGAAAATCTACTTAAAGAGGAATGAAGATCATAAAGTGTTGAATGGCATGCACTAATTGTCGCCATCACATGACCTAAACCCCATCATGCATTTACCGGGGCACGAAGACCTCGACCATTTTTTAATGAAATAAAACAAATCTAAATGACTTTTGAACTTCAGAAATTAATACGTTACTACCAATCATTGTATAATTGAAATGAATTAAAAAAAACTCACCTTGATACAGTGTTTACTGTTAGCACTCTTGTACCATGACTTCAGCTGGAAATACAGTTTGCCATATTGTAGATACTTAAGCATTTCCAGCACTGCCCTTGTCAAACAGTATATTCGCCTGCGCAAAAGAATGAGGGACATCAGAATACAAAAAGAGGCTTTCTTCTGAGCTGAACTGTAAATCTCACCTGGGTTTGAGGGCCTCTATGTACTTTTTGTAACCTGGTTTATCAGGCCATCCATAGATCCACTGGCAAACGAGTGAGATGCTGTATGGAATGGCCACAAATACTGCACCAGCAGTAATGGGAAGGCTAACGTAGTACTTCTGGGTAAACCTAGGAAAAAGTAATGGTGTCTACATACAGTACAATATATACATACATATATGAAAATGTAACATCTAACAAAACCACCAGGAATCACTTACATGTTCATTTGCAAAGTGCTGTGTGCTGGTAAGAAAATGCCTAGATAAAAAATAGGCTCAGATGAATAGATCTTGAATAAATGCATAATACAAATATTATAGCAACACAAAACTTGTCATGTCACTGTAAACATAGAAGTAACATCGCTTAAGGTCCATGATACAATCTGTGAAATTACGTCAGGGGTTTCAAAAGTAACCAGCACCCAGTGATTTTTCGCCCCCTGTGCGAAAAATGACTTGCGGTTGGTCATCAAAAAATATTTTTCAAAAATAAAGGTCTTGAACATAACGCCGTTTTCACTCAGTAACGTCTTACAACATAATAGTTTCTATTCCCCATTCTTCAGTGTGCAGAAAAGGTGTGGCAAAAACCTACATTTATTAAAAGAGCCTAGGTATTCGGATACATAGCAGGGTTCAACAATAACGATGGCCCGGGGCAAGTAAAACATGCCGTTCAGACAGCTGCAGGCAAAATCACTTGCCTGATCGGGCCAGTTCATGTTAGATTAGGGGGAAGTGCAAGAACAAAACAACGTGGGTAAACTCAATTCAATTAAACATTTAACCCCTCGTGAGGAAAAAATGCTCTAGTCCACTTGAACATTCAGTCAAAACCAATCATTTTATTTGTTGATAAACGACGTCAGAGCGAGTCGAGCAGGAAAATGTTGGTGAAGCATGAATACGAAGCTGCTTCATTCCCACATGGGAGAAGAGTTTATGGGACAAATCTGATGCCCTCCATTACGGAAATGTTCTGCCTAATTTGCAGAGAATATCCCAACAAAGATGATAAAAGTGGCTCTTTTTTTTTTTTTCTTTTTTTTTGTGGGAAGTACAAACTTTTTCGGAAACAATCGCTTGAGTGGACTCTTTATCGCGTTACCTGTTTAACAGAGAAAAAAGGCTCTATCGTGCCTGGATTAATGGAGAGGTTCATACAACAGATCAACAGTGAAGCTGATTCCGTATTAATGAAGTTAATCACAATGACTTATCACACTGTTAAAAGAGAGAGAGACGTTTCACCGATTATCCACATGAGATATAGAGCTTCACATTAAAAATGGACTGGAACTTGGTA
>JAVSBU010337045.1:0-10865 GCA_033118015.1 Loricariichthys derbyi | reverse complement strand
GCTCCATACTGTACCACAACCTTTTCTGGGCTGATCTGTAGATGGGTTGATGCCTGTGCAGCTGTACAAAAACAGTGTAATAGAGCTAGGTGTTAGAATAATGGGACAGGGATTTGTGCTTTCATTGTTCGTACAAACCAAACTAAGTTTATGAATGTTTGGTCATTAGTTATTCTGGGATTTTAAATGAGGCACAGTAGACCGGCACTCTTGTGGCTCTCCCTTAAACAGGAGTAACTAGATACACAGGTAATGGCACCATCACTTGACAAAAACACTAAAAAACATTAGACCGGGCTCCTGGTTCTCTCTCTCCAGGATAGTAACCAAATATCCTTATGGCATAATTTATTTATCACATAATCCACAGACTGTTCTAATACTGATATATTGTCATATCACACATTCTACAGAAGTTGTGTTAAATACACTGCCTGGCCAAAAAAAGGTCTCACACTCTAATATTTCATTGGCTCTTAAGCTTATGCTTTGATTATAGCACACATTTTCTGTGGCATCGTTTCCACAAGCTTCTGCAATGTCACAAGATTTATTTCTGTCCAGAGTTGCATTAATTTTTCCCGCAGATCTTGTATTGGTGATGGGAGATTTGGACTCACTGCACAAAGTCTTCTCCAGAACATCCCAAAGATTCTGTGGAAAAAATGGGGTTCAGGTTTGGACTCTGTGGTGGCCAATCCATGTATGAAAATAATGTCTCATTCCCTGAACCACTCTTTCACAATTTGAGCCTGATGAATCCTGGCATTATCATCTTGGAATATACCCGTGCCTTCAGGGGAAAAAAAATCAATTGATGGAATAACCTGGTCCTTCAGTATATTCAGGTATCAGCTGATCTTATTATTTGGACACATAACGTTACTGAACCTAAACCTGACCTAGAACTTCAGCAACCCCAGATCATAGCTCCGCCCCTACAGGTGGTGACCTTTTTTTTTTTTTTGCCAGGCAGTTAAGTAACACCCAACTTCTGCAGCTTCAATGAGGTACACCACATTCACATTCCCAATGGAAATATAATGAGTAAAGTTTCAACAGGGATACCCTTGAAAAGCACAATTAGAATTTTCATAAAGTGTATATGGTCAGGTCAGGTTAAATGAACACCCTTTATCATGGTGAGTATTAGTGACCCTTTATTACAACCACAGTAGCATGATCACGGTAGATCGTCTATATTATAATAATGCGTTTGATTTTATATAGCACTTTTTCCAGAAGCTCAACACGCTTCACACTTGTATTATCCATTCATACCATACCCGGTGGTGGTAAGTTACTATGTAGCCACAGCTGCCCTGGGCCAGACTGACAGAAGCGAGGCTGCTGGTTTGCACCATCGATCCTTCCGACCACCACCAATCACACAACCACATTCATACTAGGCAATAAGTGTCTTGCCCAAAGACACAACGACAGTATGCGCTCAGATGGGGGCTGGAACCGGCAACCCTCCAGTTACACCCACCCCTCCCCCAAAAAAAAAAATAAAATAAAAAAATAAAAAACAAAGACAAAACAAAAAAAACCCCTCCAAATTAAAGGAGTAAATTAAACATAAAACAAAGTTCAATCACCTCTGTACATTCCAGTGATATAAAAAGGATGCAACAAAGATGAGATTAAAGAATGCCACACTTTATGGATGCACTTAATGGTTATACTTAGCAATAAAATAATATAATACATATATTGGGCTTTAATACATACATTTTAATGTGTGAATATTACTTCATACTATTTTCAATGGGATTTGGCCAAATAGTTAATAAATATGTTCTCCTTTGGAGCTAATGATTGGTTGATGCCCAAAAGTGCAGATACTTTTGATTAGCTGATGGATCCATTAAATGCTGTAATAACTTTACAATGCATTTCTGTTTTAGCTCGAAGTTTTAGGCTATCCAAAATTAATGCAGTTCATCATGTTTCCTAGAAGACTGTCTGAAAGGAAAGTTCATTACTGAATAGAGCTTATAAATAAACATTAATTATGCTACAAGCCATTATAAACCATCACCAAATTTATTGGTAATTTGTTAGAAAACCATGAAATAAAATCTATTAAAGTTCACCTTAGATCACCTGTTAAACCAAATGAAACTCAGACTTTATTACACCATACAGAATACAGAAAATACTTTTAAATCATTATAAAATGGCATGACAGAAACCAGATCATTCATTGGTATATAAAAATCCAGCTTAATGCAGTATATGCTTTATTATCCTGGATATTTCTCTATATAAAACTGATCATATAGAATCTTCTGTATTTGTCTAAATCTCAGAAATTTCACTCACCCGACATGAGTTGGGAAAAGAGAAATAAAGAAATAAAAGTCTGTAATAAAGCCCCGTGATCCATTTGATCATAAATAGTAGGAAACAGTTTGATAAAACAGTCCAAAGCGTTATTCCAGAAAGTAACGGAATGAGACGCGCTCTTTTCTATAGAGCTTCTCTGTACTGCGAACACAATCAAACCCCGACAATCCAACAAGAGCTGATAGGGAAAAAAGAGCGTCACATTCAGGTTGCCAGATATTTCGGAACTGATTCGTCCATCACCCATTCCCTGAATATTTAATCATTCATTCATTTCTTCATTGTTTTATCCACTTTTCCTGGTCAGGGTCGTTGGAGAGCCAGTGCCTAGCAGCGTGCCACAGGGCAAGAACAACCCTAAACAGTTCACCACTCCATCATAGGGCACATACACTCACATACTCATACACACAAAAACACACTGAGAGCACTTTGGAAACAACAATTAACCTAACACATGCCTTTGGAATGTGGGAGGAAATCAGAGTACCCAGAGTAAACACATGCAGACATGGTGATACCATTGGTTGGGATTGAACCGGGGATCTCAGAGCTGTGAGGCAACAGTGCTAACCACTGCCACCGCCCCATTCCCTGAATATTTAATCATTCATTCATTCCTTCATTATTTTAACCATTTATTCTGGTCAGTGTCGCAGGAGAGCCGGTGCCTAGCAGGGCGCCACAGGGCGCAAGTCAAGAACAACCCTAAATAGAGCACCACTCCATCGCAGGGCACATACACTTACACGCTCATACACACACTCACACACACTGAGAGCACTTTGGAAACACCAATTAACCTAACACACGTCTTTGGAATGTGGAAGGAAATTGGAGTACCCAGAGTAAACTCACACGGATATGGTGAGAACATGGGTCAGGATTGAAATCATGGATGCAAGCTGACATCATACACCAGCTCAATGCATTTAGGCATGTAGACATGGTCAAGACGACATGCTAAAGTTCAAACCGAGCATCAGAATCAGGAAGTAAAGTCATTTGAGTGACTTTCAATGTGGCAGCCTTGTTGGGGCCAGAATGGCTGGTATTGGTATTTCAGAAACTGCGGATCTGCTGGAATTTTCACACACATCTGTCTCTAGTGTATACAGAGAATGGTCAGGAAACGAGAAAATATCCACTGAGTGGCAGATCTCTCTGCAAAAATGCCTTGTTGATTCCAGAATTCAGATGAGAATGCTTAGATTGGTTAGAGCTAAATAAAATGGCAACATTAACTTAAATAACAACTTACTACTACTACTACTAAGGTATACAGAAGAGCCCCTCTGAATGCACAACACATCAACCCTTGAAGCAGATTGGCTACAGCAGCAGAAAATCTGTGACAACATACTGGACGCAGACGAATGCGGACAGAGAAAAAAATGTTTATTTGAACAAACGACGCACTAGAACAACAACCGAAAAATGAGACGCAAACGTAATAAAACACTACACACAACACTCAGGGCTAGGCAAACTCGTAATCAAGCAATCAAGAGTCAGAACCGTAATATCAGCAATGCAGAGACGACAAAGGCAAGGTCAAAAAGAGGCAGCAAGATCAAAACCGGAAAAGACAATGAGATCAAATAACACTTGGTAAGGCTAGAAAAAAAAAGGGTAATACTTCGCATAGAAGGACGGGAGATCAGAGCTTAAATAGCAAATGAGCCTCAGAACTCAGGTGAGGCTTGTTTGGCAATCAAGCCGATCTCCTGTGAGCTGCTGATGCCTCCCGGCGGTGCATGCTGGGAATTGCAGTTCCCAGAGGCGAGCTTGGGAGGCTTAGAGTGTGGTGTGACAGTACTCCGCCCCCCAAAGAGTCTGATGAATACGACCAACCCCCGCCGGACTTGGGTCTAAAACGTCTTTGGCCGAGACCCAGCTCTGCTCCTCCGGCCCGTAGCCCTCCCAGTCAATAAGATACTGGAGGTGCCCCTTTCGCCTTCTGGAGTCCAGAATCTGGTACACAGCATAGATGGGGGTACCCTCCAAATCCAGGGCAGGTGGTGGCATCCCCCCGGTGTTAGAGACACGGTATTCAGGCGACAATTTCAGCTTATAGGTGACCTCGTTCATTTTCTTAATAATTTCGAAAGGACCTAGATACTTAGCACTAAGCTTGCGCTTGCCCTCCTTAAGCCAGAAATCCTGTGTAGACAGCCAGACTGTGTCGCCACATTGGTAGGCAGGGTTAGCGGCCCTGTGGCGGTCCGCCTGAACCTTCTGCCTCTCAACTGCACTCTTGATGTGCGTGTGAGTTTGCTCCCAGACCTGCTCGCTCCTCTGCATCCACTCATCCACCGCCGGGATGTTGGTTGCCACTCCTGTCCATGGTGCGAGAGGAGGTTGGAAGCCGAG
This sequence comes from Loricariichthys derbyi, assembly GCA_033118015.1. Taxonomy (NCBI): domain Eukaryota; kingdom Metazoa; phylum Chordata; class Actinopteri; order Siluriformes; family Loricariidae; genus Loricariichthys; species Loricariichthys derbyi. The sequence continues at coordinate 6,140 of JAVSBU010337045.1, read as the reverse complement.
GATACACTGGAAGGATGTGATACCTGTAGAAGCATTGCGTAACGAGTTTTGGGCGATCTCAGCCCATACCAGGTATTTAGACCAATCCTTTTGATTACTGATACAAAAAATCCTCAGAAATTTACTCACCTCCTGGTTCGCCCTCTCGCGCTGACCATTGGACTGGGGGTGGTGGCCGGCCGTCAGGTTAATCATGACTCCAAGGTGCTCACAAAATGCCGACCAGACCCTGGAGGTGAACCCCTATCCGACACTATCTCTTCAAGAATACCAAAATTGCGTAAAATCTGCTCAAACATGACCTGGGCCATCTCCCAAGCAGTGGGTAGCCCGCTAAAAGGAATGAACCTAACCGCTTTGGAGAAACAGTCCACAAATGTAATAATAGTAGAGTTCCCATCAGACTCAGGAAGGTCGGTAACGAAGTCTACAGCAATATGAGACCAGGGATGCATCAGGATCGGGAGAGGATGCAGCTTGCCCACAGGCAGGGTCTTGGGGTCTTGATTTGTGTGCATACAGAACAAGAGGCCACAAATTTATGTATATCCCTATGCATGGTCTCCCACCAGTAGCACTGGCCAATAAGCTGCTGGGTACGCGCCTTCCCAGGATGACCTGTGGCTACCGATGAGTGAGTCCAGGTGATTAAGGCCTCACGATGAGGAGAGTGGACATAGAGCTTGTCCACCGGACACTGCTTGGGTGAAGGTCGCTCCCATACGATTTGGTGATCAGCTGGTCCAGGTCCCACTGGATGGTGCTGACATTGACGGAGTGGGGTAGGATGCTCTCAGGTACCTTGTAGGCCTCTGACTCCTTGTCCTCCTGATAGTACCTGGAGAGAGCGACTGCCTTAACATTCTTAGACCCCGCCTGATAGGTTACTTTAAAGTTGAACCTGGTGAAGAACAGCGACCAACGGACCTGGCGAGAATTAAGTCTCTTGGCCCCTCTAAGGTACTCCAGGTTCTTGTGGTCCGTGAGGACCGTGAACGGAAACTTGGCACCCTCGAGCCAGTGGCGCCACTCCTCTAAAGCCAGTTTTATGACTAGCAGCATCCCCAATACCATAGTTACGCTCGGCTGGTGATAGCTTCCGGGAGAAGAAGGCTATGGGGTAAAGCTTCTCCGGCTTGCCCTGACATTGGGAAAGAACGGCTCCCACTCCAATCTCTGAGGTGTCAAACTTGACGATAAATGGAAGCTCTGGGTATGGGTGGTGGAGGATGGGAGCCATGGTGAAGACCCACTTGAGGTCCTTAAAGGCAGCCTCAGCCTGAGGGGTCCGCCTTAACTTACAGGGACTACCACGCCAAAGGGCCGCCAGAGGAGCGGCTATAGTACCGAATAAATCGGTGGTAGAAATCAGCAAACCCCAGGAACCGTTGCAGGTCCTTATCCGACACAGGAGTCGGCCAGCTGATTACCGCTTCTACTTTCTGTTCCTCCATGAGGACACCTCCGGTACTGATATGGTAGCCTAGAAAAGAAATAGATTGGGCATGAAACTCGCACTTCTCTACGTTAACAAACAAATTGTTCTGCAACAGCCTCTGGAGCACTGTGCGGACGTGCTGAACATGAGTTTGCAGGTCAGAGGAGTAAACAAGGATATTGTTAATGTAGGCAATAACAAACCTGTCCAACATGTCCCTGAGAACATCGTTAATAAAGGCCTGGAACACTGACAGGGCCACTGATAAACCAAAGGGTACTCATAATGGCCCCGGTTAGTGACGAAGGCGGTCTTCCACTCGTCCCCCTTTCTGATATGGATGAGGTTATAGGCACTACGGAGGTCGAGTTTCGTGAAGAACTGGGCCCCTCTTAGTTGTTTCAGGGCTGCTGGGACAAGGGGCAAAGGATAAAGGTACCTTCTAGAGATGTTGTTAATGCCCCTGTAGTCGATGCATGGATGGAGAGTTCCGTCCCTCTTCTTGACAAAGAAAAAGCCCGCTGCTACCGGGGACCTGGATGGTCGAATAAACCCCAGCTCAAGGGCCTTGTCGACATACTCGGACATGGCCGATTCCTCCTGATGCGATAAAGGATAGATTCACACTTTAGGAAGTATAGCTCCCTCCACAACCTCGATGGCACAGTCGTAGGGCCTGTGTGGCGGCAGCGTGGTAGCTCGGGTCTTGCTGAACACCTCCTTGAGATTCTGATACTCTGCAGGTATCTTCAGCTCGGCAGTGTCTGTGGAGTTCTCAGCAGACGTGGCATTGAGGCGTAGTCTGGATTGCTGGAGACATGAGGTATGGTAAGATTTGGACCACCTGAGAATCTCCTGGTCCCTCCATGAGATGCAGGGATTATGGCGCTTGAGCCATGGGAGCCCAAGGATGATGGTGAATTCGGAGTGCTCCAGGACAAAGGGCTGAATCCTCTCTCTGTGGCAGGTGCTGGCGTCGAGACGAATGGGAGCGGTAATCTGGGTAATGCCGTCCTGAGTCAGCAGGGCTCCATCCACCACCGCTACCTCTAGCCTCCGCTCTAGTGCCTCAGTGGGGATGCCGAGTCATCAGACGACCTCCTGGGAGATGAAGATCCCCTCAGCTAAGAAGACAGAACACATAGACGCACAGTAGACTCTGACAGGAATAAAGAATGATTTCTTTACCAACTCCTCTGTGGGAATACTCAACAAATTAGCACATGAAGAAAACTTCATGCGCTTTCCCGAAGTTGGCACCTGGATCTGGCTCCGTCGAACCTGGCAGTCAATCATGAAATGATCGGCTGCGACGCAGAACAGACACCATGGCTCTCGCCTCTGTCCCTGTAGGTCCGGCTCTGCTAGAAACTCTTTGGCGACGAAGATGATCGAGCCTAATGGCTACATCGATGAGTTCGTCTAAGGAAAAGTTGTCGTTGTGACAGGCGAGTTCTGTGAGGATCTCTGTGTTCAGACCATTGCAGAAAGCTACAAGCAAAGCTGGCTCGTTCCAGCCACTCCCAGCCACCAGAGTGCGGAAATGGATCGTGAATTCAACCACAGACTGCCTGCAAAAAAGTAACTCTCTCACCAGCGCTTCTGCCCTCTCTTGGGGGATCAAACACTACCTTAAACTTGCGGGTAAACTCTGGGTAGGTAAGATCTTTGAGTGAATCCCAAGCGTCTGTGGCTCACTGCAATGCTGTGCTGGTGAGTCTGGACACCACGAAAGCGATTTTGGCCTCATCAGAACTTGGGGCAGAGCAATTGAAGTACAGCTCGCATTGAAGCAAAAAGCTGGTGCATGTATCGGGCTGGCTATCATATAATTGCGGCTTACTTACAGGAAACAAGTCCTCGTCTCTGATGCTAAGCTGGTGAAGTGAGTCCGAAAGCTGGGAGAGCTGCTGCTGCTGTTGCGCCTGGTCCTGTTCTAAATTCTGAACCGACTGGGTAACGTGCGAAATGGCGACATGTTGTTCTCCCAGCATTTGGTTCTGAGCTTCCACCACCTGCTGGAAAGTGGGAACGTCCACTGTCTGCTGTGGAAGTGGCAAAGTATTCTGTGGCGACATACTCGACGTACTCGAATGCGGACAGAGAAAAAACATTTATTTAAACAAATGACACACTAGAACAACAACCGAAAAACGACACGCAAACGTAACAAAACACTACGTCAAAAAGAGGCAGCAGGGTCAAAACCGGAAAAGACAATGAGATAATACAATGCTCGGTAAGGCTCGAAAAAAGAGCAATACTGCGCATAGAAGGAAGGGAGATTGGAGCTTAAATAGCAAACGAGCCTCAGAACTCAGGTGAGGCTCGTTTGGCAATCAAGCCGATCTCCCTTGAGCTGTTGACGCCTCCCTGCGGTGCATGCTAGGAATTGCAGTTCCCAGAGTTGAGCTTGGGAGGCTTAGAGCGTGGTTTGACAATATTAAAAGCTCTGAATTCATACAGTCTGGGTTAGGGGTGGGGCTAAATTTGCATATATTCCCAAACCTTTCATGGCCAATACCAAGCTTGGCATGGGGCTAACGTGTGCCTTCAGGGGAACTCATGCTATATCACGGCTGTCGTGGCCTATCGGTCTGTTTTGTCATGATCTTATGTGGCGATACGTGGCATGCAGGGGGCTGTCGAGGTCTAGCGAGAGTTTTTGCTGACTTTTTAATGATGCTTTGCGTGGGACTCGCCGTACAACTACGACACTCTCGAATGTATACGAGGCCTGGCGTGGTTTTATTGTGGGATAATTTGCATACTATTCTCTGCATACTATTCTCTTTTATCGTGATTTTTTTTACGTGGATGTTGAGGTTTTTTTGACCCACGGCAGCCACGACAAAATACTCCTATGTGTGAAAGTGGTATTAAAAACTGACTACAGGAACGAGGTGCATTAGAGGCACTCATTATTTTTCACACATTACAATAGAGCTATTGAGTTTCTGGCTTAAATTATCTTTATTAATTGTCTTTATAATTGCATAACACTAACTGGAGGTCATAAATAAGTAATTTGACTTTTCAAAGCCATTAGTTGTTCCTTCTCATACATCCATGTTAATGTGGCATGTTTTCTCTCACTAGAAGTGCATAAAATAATGTGTTTGACTTACACATGTCTTACACATGTATTCCACCAGAAAAGCAGTCCCTGTACTAAAAGGTCCTTCTGGGCTCATTGCTTATGAATGAACAGAATTTGAGGCAGCTCCAATGCTCTCTCTGATTTTTGACAGAAGCCTCGGCAGACGTAACCAATAAACCAGAAATAATAAGAATAACAGAGCTTCTAAAACCAGTGTCAGTCTTGGATATGTTATCCTTTGACTGTGCAGAGAAATTTCCTGTTAACTCTAGTTACATTATTAGGGCAGCTCCAATTCCAGTACTTTAAAAGATCTGTCAGGTCAAACCCTGTTGAAAAAACGGCCTAGCCCTGCAATCCAACTTAAGCTGGTAACCAGACTTAGTTGGTCAGGCTGGTTTTGAATGGTTTTAGTGGTGTTTTGGACACACAAAGCTAGCCAACCATCTTAACCAGCCTAAAACCAGCTAGTCCAAGCTGGCAGACCAGCCATCCCAGCCTAAACCATCTTTGTTTAAAAAAATCCAAAACCAGCTAAGATAGCTTGCTGGCTTTAGATGGTTTAGGCTGGTATGAATCGTCTATAGTTGATTGGCTAGGCTGGATTGATAGTTGATTGGCTAGGCTGGATTTTTCAGCACAAAAAACCCACAGATTTATGAGATTGGACACCCTCAATGAGAGATTATTTACAGAACAGGAGGGTTAAATGTCTTAGTTAAGATATTTACCAGATGTCTCCTATTTGGCAGCAGTATGAGATCCAGTTCAAAAATATTCTGAATTGCGAGTGGCTGTAGAAGCTGATTTAAAGAGAATTTTATGTTTTTAATTCATAATTATGTTTTTAAATTTTTTATTATGTTTTTAACTATGATTTTAAGAATGTTATGTTTTTATAATCAAATAAAACTTTTTAGTACTATAAATGACAAATATCTGTGTCATTTGACATTAAACATTCAAGTCGAGAAGGTCCAGAGTTCAAATCCCACCTCTGCCAAGTCGCCACTGTTGGGTCCCTGAGCAAGATCCTTAACCCTTAAATGACATATGATACATAAAGAATACTGTACTACAAACTAATGAAACTTAAAATAATATTGCTTAAAAACATCAAATTTAAATGTCCTCTTTATTAAGTAGAACTGTACCGTAATCATATTGTTGTGAAAATATTATTAATTAACCTGATTAAAAAAAAAATTACCTTTATATAATTAAGCTGTTTCTGTCATGTTAGATAAAATGAGTATAATAATTAAACTCCCTTATTAAAGAGTTCTTCTTATGATCAAAGTTAGGTCAGACTTTTTTGTATTTCTCTTTGGCGGTTTTCTGTAATGAAAACCTGAATACGGCAGCAGCAATAAAAATAAAATTTCACTTTAGAATTTATTTTTTTTAAATTTTCAGTTATCAAACATCAGCAGCCAACCAATGTGCACTATATGACTAAAAACATCGCATCAAATCACCCCAGCATCCAAGCAGGACACCGTATCAAACACTCAGAACAATATCAAAGCAAATACATACAAATAAATGACCTCTAAAGCTACAGCAAATGTGAGAGGTGAGTTACTCACTTCTGGCTAAGGC
>JAVSBU010337035.1:0-10866 GCA_033118015.1 Loricariichthys derbyi | reverse complement strand
ACACACGTACACTATAGATCCATGAGCAGAGGAGGAATCAGTCATCCATGTTACGGTTGCCAGGTTCGTTTATTCTAAGTGAATTTAGGCTTATTGACTTCCTGAGAACCAAGGGAAAAACATGTCTTACAATTTCTGTTCAAATGTCCATTATAAAGGACATAAATGAATGGGAATATATTGGGTTACAAGTTTTGGGGCTTGCTTTTAATATGTAATTGCTTATTTGGGCATATTCCCTGATCATATCTGCCTCTGAAGTTAAGAGGCAAATATACCTTATTATTTTTATTTAAAAGAGACATTTGTTGAAAAAGCTCACTCTCACCTTTTAGTACATCACCTGTTTGTGCTTTTTTTTGAGCCATTTAGCTTCCATTAACCTTATTGCATGTTTCTCTCATGGGACCTGGTAACACTGATGTGTGAATGTGTCTTACATGTGTATTAGGAGTAATTATACAAAAACAAGTTGTGTATATACTATATTACACACACTGTATAAGGATTTGTGTACAGTGTAGTAGAGCTGTAACGGTCTGGTGTACCTGCTTATGCACTTAATGTTAAAGGAGACCTCGGAGAGACTGATTTATTAATTACAAGTAATGTTTTACTTAAATAAGCCATTTTATATTTAATTTGACATTTTTAATCATATAAAATAAAGGACACAAGAAAAAAAAGCAGATAAGGCAGGATCAGGTGCTGAGTTACTTTATTAATGCCATATATAAGGCATGTTGAGCTCACAGCCTCGGAACACTTCGATTATGATGTCATAGAGGTCTCTTATGACATCACAGACACCATACAGTATTTAAGAGCTCATTTTCTGCAGTTAACACGAGAAACAGGTCAGAAACAAGTCTGTCTTTCATGATGCCATGTTTCTGGTTCAAGTTCAGCAATCTTCTTTGCTGGAGAAGGAGAGAGAGCCACAGGATGGTCAGTGAGCTGGAGATGGAGCTCAATAGAGAGCGAGAGCTCAGGATGTCCCTGGAGCGTCAGTTGGAAGAACAGTACGATTGGGCACAGGAACAACGAAACGTGCTGTATGACAATCTGCAGGATCTCCTTAAGCAAAAGAACACTGCGGAGCACAGTCTAATGGTAGCAGTTAGAGAGAGAGACGCCATGGCCAGTAAGCTGCAAGCAATGGAGGAGAAAAAACAGACTGAGCAGCAAAATCTAAGGCTGCTGCAGGATCAGTTGATGCAGGACAAAGTGGCCCTGATGCAGGAGAGACTGAGGCTCTTCAGTAAAAGCCTAAAGCCAGAAGAGCCCTTAAGAGGTCAAGAGGTTAGAAGAGAACAAGAGGAAAAAGATTTGAAGGAAGAGCTCCAGGCTGTGGTTTCAGGAAGTGGAGGACACCCTGAGGCAGAGGAGGTGCCTGTCACAGAAATTTGAAGGCTGGAGTCGGGGGTGTGGGACTGGGGTGCATTAAAAAAAGCGAAATTAAGAGAAGATGAGGTGTAGAAACCCAAGCGATGCCATCAGATGGAAGCTCCGTAGAGCAACGTCCGTGGATGAAAGTACCGTAGAGCAACATTGGAAAATGGACGCTCCGTAGAACTACATCCACAGATGAATGCACCGTAGAGAGACAAACAACGGCACCTGGTTTTATCAGGATTCCATCAGACGGAGATTTCATTACCATCAATAAACTTCTCTTTTTTTTGGTAATCTCTTCTTTGTATGAGCTTCCTTTTTTGTTTATGCACTCAGTACTAAAACTCTAACACTAAGGTCCAAAACACTCCAGGTCACCAGTTTACATTCTCACACACACACACACACACACACACACACACACACACACACACACACACACAAATAAATAAATATGGTTTTAGTTCAAAGAGTAACTACTTTATTAATGAAATAAATGAAAGAATAGATAATACATGGGCTTGTACGTTTGTCAAATATATCTTTGGGTGGGTCAAGGTTGTAATGGGTGTTACATTGACATTCAAAATAACTAATCAGTACTACCAGCAAGATTTTAGCAAAAACTGCTAATAGACAGCTAGTGCTTTGTCTTCCTACAACTAACATATGCAGAAGCATGAAAATATGGTGTACATAAGAAAATTAAAAGGACAAACATGATGGGTAACGGGCATTACATTGACACATTGACAGTGGAGTTCATAATGTAACCAATGTTACATTGACATTCACAATATATGTCTCTTTGGATAAATGATAACATGGTCAATGATCTGCTGCAGAGAAAATGTAAAAAAGGTGAAAAAGTTGAAAAATAAAATGGTCTTTACGATTGACAGTTTTTGGCTACGTGTGATATGAACGGGCATAATGGCTGTTACTTTCCCAAAAAACAATGACTGAACTTACTCACCTATGGTTCTCCACGGTCTTGTTCAGTTGGCACTGCTATCTGCAGTTAATTTTATTATTGGAGATGGTCACGTGTTTATTTCAAGGACAAGTTAGTGTTTGGGACGTGCTTTTGGCGGGATTTTGAGGCATTTCTGTGGAACGGGCATTACCTATTTATTGACGGAACTACAAAACTGAATTTGATTAGCTTGAATGAGAGGTGTGTGGTCATTTTTAGAAAGCATCAAGCTTGGGATAAGCTCGTATTTATTCTGTTCTTGCCCTATGCAACAATAGATAGTGGTTTCAGGTTAACCCTGCTCAGAATGGGGAATTCATGTTTCGTGGGGTCTAGTAACGGAAGGAGGAATCCCCCGTTACACACTATATTTTTTTCTAGAAATTATATTATTTTACCTTAAGACTGTCAAATAATGCAAAGAAATTGAGGTTTATTGCCTTCTCTTCATGTTTTATTTTCCTGTGAAGCAAAAATCTGTCATGCGACGCTCCTGCCGATCTCGCCCGTAAAGACTACGCGGCCCAGAATGCACCGCCGGGACATGTCATCAACTCAGGTGAGGCTTACCCAATGAGAATATCAGCCTCACCTGAGTACTAATGCAGCGGGCTATTTAAACCCCATTTTGCCTTTGCTTCATCGCGAAGTATTTGCGCCTTTTGCTGCCATTTACCGAGCGTTCCTTACTACTGAGTGTCCTACTGGTTTAACCTTGCTTCCGTCCACGACTTCTATTCATGCCTCGCCCCTTGGTTTGTATATCTGTGCCTGTCGACCTTGATTCTGTCTAGCCCTTGTATGTTGGTTTTGTATATGTGTGTCGGTCTTTTGTTTGTTAGTACGCCGGTGTGTTTAATAAATGTTTATTTTTACATCTGCATTCATCTGCACCTACAGCTGCTATGTCACAGAATACTTCACTTTCTCAGCAGACGGCGGATGCGGCTCCCCTGCAACAAGCATTACATGCTCAGGGGCAGGCGTTACAGGAGCAAATAGCTTCCATCAAGTCAAGCGTTCAGGAGCTAACACTTAATAAGGATAATGTCTTCTCAGTGAGTAAACCAGAGAAGTATGATGGTAATCCTGATACCTGTGCTAGCTTCTTGTTCCAGTGCGAGCTATATTTTAAGTGCTCGCAGACCAGTTCTGAGGAGGCTAAGATCGCTTTTGTGGTCTCACACCTTTCACACAAGGTTTTGCAATGGGCCACGGCCGCCTGAGACACTCTAAAGGGGCAGTCTTATCAGGCCTTTATCCAAAGGCTGAAAGTGGTGTTTCACCACCCATGTGAGGGAAGGAGCACTGGCGAGATGCTCTCCCAATTAAAACAGGGCAGTCAAACAGTCGCGCTCCAATTTCGCACTCTCGCGGCTGGAAGTGGATGGAATGAACCGGCATTACTCGTAGCTTCCCGCAATGGACTAAGCCCTGCTGTTTTGACTGAGTTAGCTTGCCGTGACCACGACCTCAAACTGGATGAGCTGATTGACATAGCCATACGGACCACTTGCTACGGCGCACCCGAAGCAGCCCAACTCAGCCCAGTCATCCACTACCCAACACGACCCAGGTGGTTCTCTCGGAGCCCATGCAGTGCGACTCCACTACGTTACACCACCATGAGGGTTCAGCACAGCAATGCAGAGAGTGGCGTCTCTACTGTGGAGAGGAGGGCCATTTCATGGCCGGGTGTCTGATACGTCGGATTCAGAGTCAGGCGCCAATTACGGGAAAACGCTAAAGTGGTGAGTATTCCCACCCGTGAGTTGGTTAAGAGGTCTTTTGTAGTCAAAGTGAAGGTGTACTGGTCTTCCGTGTGTTCTGTCTTTGCAGCGCTCATCGACTCCGGAGCAGAGGGGAACTTCATCTGCCAGAGGTTCATCGAGTGGCTTGGCATTCCCACCGAGCCTCTAGAACAATGGATGGAGGTTGCTGCAGTGGATGGAGTCCCATTGGGACCCGAGGGAATCACACACATCACTACTCCCATCCAACTCGATGTCATCGTCTGCAATTCGGAGAAGATTCGCTTCTTCGTACTAGCAAAGACCAAGTTTCCCATTATTCTGGGCCTTCCCTGGCTTGCCGTGCACAACCCACGCATCTCCTGGAAGAACCAGGAGATCATCGCATGGTCTAGCACCTGCTACAGAGGTTGTATTCAACCACCCATCCTCCAGTCTAAAGCCACTATGGTCGAGACCTCAGAAGAGGCCAGGGAGGTAGTCATCCCACATGAGTACCAGGACCTTAGTGATGTTTTTAGTAAAACCCGTGCCACCAGACTACCTCCCCATAGGGCCTACGACTGCACCATTGAGCTGATTGAGGGCTCCACTCTCCCCAAGGCATGCATCTACCCATTAACCCTACAGGAGGAGACGGCCATGTCCGAGTACGTGGACAAAGTGCTTAAACAGGGCTTCATCAGACCATCTACGTCCCCTGTAGTGTCTGGGTTCTTCTTTGTGAAGAAGAAGGATGGGAACCTTCGACCCTGCATCGATTACAGAGATATTAATGAAATAACTAAGAGGTACCCTTACCCTCTGCCTCTGGTCCCATCTGCACTTGAGCAGCTACACGGGGCCAGGTATTTCACTAAACTAGACCTGCTCAGTGCCTATAACCTGGTACATATAAGAAGAGGGGATGAGTGGAAAACTGCCTTCGTGACCAATAGGGGCCACTACGAATACAGGGTCATGCCCTTTTGCCTGTCGGTCGCACCCTCTGTGTTTCAAGCCTTCATTAACGATGTGCTTTGAGATATGCTCGGGAGGTTTGTTATTGCGTACATTGATGACATTTTGGTCTACTCCCCAGATTTAGAGTCTCACAGGCAACATGTCTGGGCCGTGCTCAGGAGACTCCTCAAAAACCAGCTCTACATTAAGGAGGAGAAATGCGACTTCCACCTACAGTCTGTCTCCTTCCTGGGATACTTCAGCAGTGTGGGAGGAATCATCATGGATGACCACAAGGTAGAGGCCATGCTAAATTGGCCAGTTCCGGGTACGGTAAGAGCCCTAAAGAGGTTTCTGGGGTTTGCAAATTTCTACCGCTGGTTTATACGCAACTATAGTGTGGTCGCGGCCCCGCTCACTGTGTTGTTACGGAGAAACCCCCACAAGCTGCAATGGTCACCCCAGGCAGAGATTGCCTTTGAATCCCTTAAAAGGGCATTTTCTTTGGCTCCCATCCTCCACCATCCTGACTCAGAGCATCCTTTCATCATGGAGGTGGATGCGTCTGAGATCGGAGTAGGGGCCATACTGTCTCAATGGCAGGGGAATCCCGAGAAGCTCTACCCCATCGATATCTTCTCACGTAAGCTTTCTTCTGCCGAGAGTAATTATGGTATCAGGGACAGGGAACTACTAGCCATTAAGTTAGCCCTGGAGGAGTGGTGTCACTGGCTGGAGGGAGCCAAACACCCATTCCTAGTATACATGGACCATAAAAACCTGGAATATCTGAGGAGTGCTAAATGGCTCAACCCACAGCAAGCCAGGTGGTCCATGTTTTTTGCCAGGTTCAATTTTAGCATCTCTTTTCGACCAGACTCCAAGAATGGTAAAGCAGACTCTCTATCAAGATATCATGCCGAGGGGGAGGATTCCACGAGTTCCGACAAGCCCGAGAGGATCCTACCGCCCTCCATTCGTACAAACAGCATCCAGTGGGACCTGGATAAGGAGATAACCAGGTCAATGCGGGAACTCCCCACGCCAAAACAATGTCCCCTGGACAAAATCTACGTTCATGAACCCCATCGTACATCCCTCATCACCTGGGCACATTCCTCTGTGTCTACGGGACATCCAGGCAAGACGCGGACCCAACAACTTGTGGATCAAAGGTATTGGTGGGTGACCATGTACAGGGACATCCATACATTTGTGGCATCTTGCTCGGTCTGCACCCAGAGTAAGACCCCCAAAACATTGCCAGCGGGTAAGCTGCACCCACTACAGGTGCCGTTGCAACCATGGTCTCACATCACCATAGACTTTGTTATGGACCTACCCATGTCGGACGGTAAAACTACTATTATTACTTTGGTAGACCGTTTTTCCAAATCAGTAAAATTTGTTCCTTTTTCAGGTATGCCTACTGCTTGGGAGACAGCCAAGACTGTGTTTTTGCATGTGTTTCGTAACTTTGGCATCCCCGAGGATATCGTATCTGATAGGGGCCCACAGTTTACGTTCAGGGTATGGTCAGCTTTCTGTGAGCATCTCGGGGTTACCACCCTCAGTCCATCGGCCAGTGCGAGAGGGCTAACCAGGAGGTGAGCAATTTTCTATGAATATTTTGTTCGAATGACCAAAAAGATTGTGCTAATTATCTCATTTGGGCTGAGATAGCCCAGAATTCTGTACGCAGTGCCTCCACAGGGATTACCCCTTATCAATGCAGCCTAGGTTATCAACCCCCTCTTGCACCTTGGACTGGGGTGGTAACCGATATTCCAGCGGTGGACAATTGGATGCACAGAAGTGAACAGGTATGGCAGGACACCCATTGCAATATTAAGTGGGCCATTGAGAGACAGAGAAGGCAGGCAGATCGTCGAAGGGCAGATAACCCCGTGTACCGGCCGGGCGATAGGGTTTGGCTATCCACTAAAGACCTAAAAATTAAGGAGGGAAAGCACAAGATTAGCACCAAGTTTATAGGCCCATTCAAAGTTCTTAAAAACTTAACAAGGTCACCTACAATTTAGAACTGCCCACGCAAAATCGTATATTCAACCCTTTTGTGACATATTGGAGGCACAGATGAACGCGGAGTAGAAATGAATGTTTATTTACAGTAGATAAACGACGCACTAGTATACCAATGACAAACTGCAAAACAAACAAACACTAAACACACAGGGCTAGGCAGAATCGTAGTCGACAGAAGGGTAATAATCACAAAAACCAGGAACACGTAGAGGCAATAATCGGAGTCGGTATAACAAGCAAACGGTCAAAAATCCAAATAATCAAGGCACAATCTAGAACGCTTGGTAAGGCACGAATAGTGGTAATACTTTGCGCCATAGCACGAGAGAACCAAGCTTAAATAGAGAGCATGGCTCAAAACTCAGGTGACGGCACTTTGTTAATCACTTGGTTCTCTCGTCTTACCCTGATGCCTCCCGGCAGCAGTTGAAGGGAATCACAGTTCCCTTCAGAGCGTTGTGTTACAGTACCCCCCCAAGGGTCTGCGACCAGAATGGAGCTGTAAAGACAGAACATACTGAAGCACAGAACAGCTTCACTGTAAGGGTAAACGATCTTGAGACCAACTCCCGAGTGGGCAGACTCACCACATTAGCGTGTGAAGATGACTTCACGTGCTTTCCCGGGGTTGGCGCCTGGTTCTGGCTCATACGAGCTTGGCAGTCGATCATAAAGTGGTCCATGGCCCCACAGTAGAGACACTGGATCCCGCTGCTTGCCGCTGGTGACTCCCTCGGCTGGAACCTGGTCGAGTCACACTGCATCTGGTCCAGAGGTGCCTCAGCCTCTGGACGTGGTCCTGGCGAACTGGCGGGGGCTGCAGGAGCGGGATCCCGCCGGTGTCGGAGGTGGTTGAGACGAATGGATAAGTCTATGAGCTCGTCGAGTGAGAGCTTGTCTTCTCTGCACGCTAGCTCCCTGAGAACCTCGGTGTGGAGCCCCGAGTGGAAAACAATTGATGATATGGGCTCATTCCATCCGCTACCTGCAGCTAGGGTATGGAATTGTAGGGCATATTCCGCTACCGTGAGTCCCCCTGGCGTAGGGAGGACAGCCTCTCTCAGGCGCACTTGCTGTCGCTCGGGTGGTCAAAAATGGTATGAAATCTGGCTTTAAAGTCCTTAAAGGACAGCTCACACACTGACTCCTAAGTGTCGGTGGCCCATTGAAGGGCAATACCAGTTAGGCGAGAAATAATGAATGCTATTTTAGCCTTATCCAAGCCTGGAGCCGAACAATCAAAATACAGCTCACATTGTAACAAAAAGCTAGTGCAAGCATCGGGTTGACCATCATAATGTTGCGGTTTACTCACGCTGATGGTGTCCACCTTCTGAACGCTCAGCTGCCGGAGAGAGTGAGATAACTCAGAAATTTCCTGGCTGTGTAGTACTTGGCCCTGCTCAAGCTACTGCACGCTCTGGGAAATGTGAGCAATGGCGTTATGGTGTTCTCCCAGTGTTAAGCGCTGCGCTTCAACGGCCTGTAGAAAAGCGTGAGCCTTGCCGTCAGTTGTTGAAGCGGCGAAGTATTCTGTGACATATTGGAGGCACAGAAGAACGCGGAGTAGAAATAAATGTTTATTCAGACAAATGATGCACTAGTAAACCGATGACAAAATGCAAAACAAACAAACACTAAACACACAGGGCTAGGCAGAATCGTAGTCGACAAAAGGGTAATAATCACCAAAAACCAGGAACACGTAGAGGCAATAATCGGAGTCGATATGACAGGCAAACGGTCAAAAATCCAAATAATCAAGGCACAATCTAGAACGCTCGGTAAGGCACGAATAGTGGCAATACTTCGCGCCGTAGCACGAGAGAACCAAGCTTAAATAGAGAGCGTGGCTCAAAACTCAGGTGACGGCACTTTGTTAATCACCTGGTTCTCTTGTGTTACCCTGATGCCTCCCGGCGGCGGTTGAAGGGAATCGCAGTTCCCTTCAGAGCGTTGTGTTACACCTTTCCATGTTTTCGTTCTTAAACCTGTCATTTCTGGTCCCTTAGATGAGGCTTCGCCCCTGGCAATGCCACCTGCCCGACATGGAGGGGAATCCTATTTATGCTGTGTTCCAGGTGCTGGACTCCAGAAGGCGAGAGGGGGCCCTACAGTACCTAATCGATTGGGAGGGATATGGCCCCAAGGAGAAGTGCTGGGTTCGAGCCAGGGACGTGTTGGATCCTGGTCTCATCGCCGACTTTCACAGCCGCCACCCAAACAAACCAGCACCACGTCCCAGGGGAAGACCTCCTCAGGCACGCAGGAGGTACCCCAGACAAGACCCCTCAGCCAGTACCTGGCCATTGGCAGGCCTGGTCCCTCTATCAGGCTTGGTGGTGATCGTCACGGGCATCCTTGTACCTCACCTGTCCTGGACTCTTTGGCGGGGGTGTACTGTCATGCGACGCTCCAAGCCTGCTGATCTCCCCTGTAAAGACTACGCGCCCCAGAATGCACCGCCGGGACACGTCATCGACTCAGGCGAGGCTGACCCAATTAGAAGATCAGCCTCACCTGAGTACTAATGCAGCGGGTTATTTAAACCCCGTTTTGCCTTCACTTCATCGCAAAGTATTTGTGCCTTTTGCTGCCATTTACCGAGCATTCCTTACTACTGAGTGTCCTACTGGTTTAACCTTGCTTCCGTCCATGACTTCGATTCATGCCTCGCCCCTTTGTTCGTATATCATTGCCGGTTCTGATCTCTGCCAGTCAACCTTGATTCTGTCTAGCCCTTGTATGTTGGTTTTATAGGCTATATGAGAGTCGGTCTTTTGTTTGTTAGTACGTCGGTGTGTTTAATAAACGTTTATTTTTCATCTGTGTCTACTGCCATTAAGAGCAGCGGGTTGAACATGGAAGTGGTGTCGTGACATCACGCTAGCCATCCCCATATAAGGCTGATCTTAGGTGTCTCTCGTGTGCCTTGATTGCCTTGTATGCATGCATTATCTCACGCCGAGGCAATTTGTGGAGCGAGTCTGTCCCCCTGGTGTCGCAAGTGGCGGTGGTGACAAACATATAAGTTCTAAAGCTGCTTTGAGCCAAAGCTCCATTGTAGAAAGCACTATGACTCATTATTTGCTCTTTGTCATATGATGGGGACTCCACAAGAATTTTCAAATCTAAACTCATTATTTTTAATAACTGATAGCCAACTACATCATAAATGACAATAAAAAAAAATACATTTTTGATTGACTGCTTCATTATCATATCGTTTATATATACTGTATATAAAAACTTTATTCACGTAACAGGACAGACACATTTGTGTAACATCACTATTTATAACTAAGAGTGCTTGTTTTCACTGATCACTCCTCACTGTTAGTTTTAAAAGTCACAAAACTTGAAAAACTGCGTTCTTACATCAATACAATAAGAAAAAAACATATGAAATGTTAGATGCCATAACTTACCTTTGGCACGTAACATTCAGACAGACAGAATGTAAACACCTCTAGTGCGAGAACAAAGGGAAACTGGGCCATGATCTAGTTTACCCACGAAAAAGGACCCGGATTATGATGTAAACATGCGTAGTTTTACTCTTTCCACATTTTCCTGTCAAAATAATGGTCGAAATATATAGTTATGTGACGCGAA
Source organism: Loricariichthys derbyi (assembly GCA_033118015.1). Taxonomy (NCBI): domain Eukaryota; kingdom Metazoa; phylum Chordata; class Actinopteri; order Siluriformes; family Loricariidae; genus Loricariichthys; species Loricariichthys derbyi. Next base: position 141 of record JAVSBU010337035.1, on the reverse strand, counting down.
AAATTCGGACAGACAGTGAGATCTGAAACTTTCAGAGGGCTTTAAACATAAACATTTCAAAGAAAAAAAAGGAAATGCTAATATTTTTGCTTTAATTATTTCTTTATTTATTTTAAAATGTAGATTTTAGTACGATTTAAT
>JAVSBU010337026.1:0-10866 GCA_033118015.1 Loricariichthys derbyi | reverse complement strand
TCCAAAATCCTCTTTTCAGATGACATGGCTCCTCAAATCATCACTGACTGTGGAAACTTCATACTGGACTTCAAGCAGCGTGGTTTCTGAGCCTCTCCACTCTTCCTCCAGAATCTGGGACCTTGATTTCCAAATCTTCTTCTTTTTCGGCTTTTCCCTTTTCAGGGGTCGCCATAGCGAGTCATCCTCCTCCATCCCACCCCGTCCTCTGAATCCTCCGTCCCCACATCAATCACCTCCATATCCTCTCCAACTGCACCCATACATCACCTCCCTGGTCCTCCTACCTGTCCCCTTCCTGGCAACTGCAGTCTTGCCACCCTCAGTCCTACACTCTTGACTTTCTTCCTCGCTTCTTGTCTCCTCACTCGTTTCCAACCTCGTGGTCTTCGACTAACGATGATGTCGGGTAGATGAACTCGCATGTTAGTTTTGGCAAAGTGTTTTACGTCGGATGCCCTTCCAGATACAACCCTCACCATTTACCGGCACAAAAGATACACTGGATAATGATCCCTAGTGGCTGGTTTGGACCTTGATTTCCAAATGACATGCAAAATTTACTTTCATCTGAAAAGAGGATTTTGGACCATTGAGTAACAGTCCAGTTATTTTTCTCCACAGCCCAGGTAAGACTTCTGACTTTGTCTCAGGATGAGACAACACTGAAAACAATGAAATTTGGGTTTTCGTTGTCTGTAAACCACAATCAACAAAATTTCAAGAAATGAAGGCTTGAAATATTTCACTCTATGTATAATGAATCTATACAATATATGGGTTTCACTTTCTGAAATGAGTGACATAAAATATTGAACTTTTTCATAATATTCTAATTTTTTGGGAAGCACTAGTGTATATGTTTATATCTGAATTAAGTTGCTGTGATAAAACATTCCTAAAGATTTTTATTTTTTAAATGTATTACTTTGTTCCCAGTTTAATGTTAGATATCCATAAAGGATGGGGAATTTTTGTGTCTATGGCAAGTTCCTGTAGTTGGCGAGAACAAAGTTGGCGAGAAAAAAAAAAAAATTAAGGTAGGTACTATCTACATCATATCCAATAAATCACTCACAAATTTATATAAACAAACAGAAGTCATTATTCAAGCTCTTGTTTCCATTGAAAGTTAATGAAATACCATGAAGCAGAATAAACCAGCTAATCCTGCACCATCTGGGAATCTTTCTAAACCTCTACAAGTCTTTCAAGAAAAGAAAGTCTTTTGTGACATGTTGCAGCCAGTGAAGCAGTGCTATGGATGATTATGAATTTCAGACACGCTTCGAGCTTTTGACTTCTCATTTTTGGTGACTGCATGATCATTCCTGGTAGATTGAGCGGCACTGTGGACACGGCAAGTGCCACATGTCACTTGGGCATCTGTCAGGGGGCCACACATCAAATAAAGAGACTGTGAATTATAAGGTAACACACCAGCTCATGGTGCCCTCATGTGTGACAGAAATATCAGACAGAGAGAGAGAGAGAGAGAGAGAGAGAGAGAGAGAGAGAGAGAAAGCACTGCCATTACTGTACCACTATTTTCTCTTTCTTTCTCTCTCTTTCCCCACTAGCACTCTGAAGAACAAATGCCAAATAATCACGCTTCTGTGAACACCATCTGCCAGCACATGCACTCAAAGCCTCCACTGCCTTCTCTTCCCATCACTCTTTCTATTTATCTCCCTTTCTCGCAATCTCACCTTTTTGTTGCACATTCCATTTCCTTATAAATCTGTTACTCCTTACAATTCGCTCCTTTTTATTAGTCTCAATGTCTCGGTTCCCATTTGCTCTTTTTTTGTGCCTTCCTGACTCTTGTTTAAGACTGGTATAAAAAGTGCAAATCGCATTCTCTTTCCAGTGGCTCTGTCCATAAACAGGCTTCTTAAACTCAAAGAAGGAAAACTTGTTAAGCCCAGAGAGATATTCTACAAAGCTGGATGGACAGCTGGTAATAAAGGGCAAAAATCCATGATAATTCCACGCACAGAACAATAAACAGCAAAATAAATGCAGACGTTGCCTAAGCAAGTGATCTGTTTTGCTCAGGGTAAGTGTACCGGAGTTTATTGATACTTGAATTTTGCTGCTGTGGCTCAACACCATCATGCTAACAGCACTGTAGTTCTCCAGTCAAATCCTGGCACTGGGCCTAACTGGCCTGAATCCCCAGGTTTGATTGTTACAGAGCTGCTGCTCTCTACTGCGGATGCTCCCATAGCAGTCATTACGCTCTGACACACAGCCTGTAAATATCAGAAATGAAGCACTCAAACATATTGCTTTACTCTCCTGTTACTCGTTGACAACAAAGGTGAAAACTGAACTCAAAAATCTGACAAAATCAAAACATTTTTCTCATATAAAAACATTTTTGGTGCATGGCCAGACAGGAGTAAAATCTAGATTATTGACTTTCCATCATCATGCTCAAAAACTGAATGTTCAGTATATCAGTCTTTGATGACTGAAACATTTTTGGATTAATATTTCAGCTGAAGAAGATGTTGACAGAGGTAGACTTTATCATTTGCCTCTGCTCTATCATGTTTGTAAGTTACTACAGGACCAGATTAACAAATAGTTTTCTGAATTACTGGGACCTTTTGACCACATGTGATGATCCAGTCTGATATTAAAAGCAGTAAAATCACATGCTCTGTCTCTCTTCCTCTACACAGAGATTTTAATGATTTAAATCCTTGATTTTCAAGGATTTATGCATGTTGAGCATACACTGTGGAGAGCAGCATTAATAAATGCATAATTCCACGTAACCTCATATGTGAGAGGAAGGTTGAGTCAATGTAATCTCATACCGCATGCTGAGAGAAGCAGTATTTCTCTGTCACTGGGACGCCATGCTGCTTGTATGAATCACACAGTTACATTAAATGTAGGCGAGACAAAACATCCCATTAGCCCCTGATAATTTAGGAATATTCTTCAAAATGAAAACGTCAATGCCTCTATCATAAGTTACCTGTTAATACTGAAATTATCTATATCCTCTTACAAATGTTTACTAGTAACTAAAGCTGAGAATACTGTAGAGGAGTAAGCACATAACAGAAAAAAAGCTATGCTGGTTAAAAATTGTAATTAGTGAAAAATTAGATATTAATACCATGGGTAATACAATCCTAATGAGTTGGAACAGTATGGTAAAGGCAAATAAAAGGTCATGTGAGGACTCAGCACGTTAGTGTAGGGACAGGTAGCTGCATCTTTGCGCCGCCTGAACCACTTTGGTACACCGTGCACCCCCTGTATGATCGTCCAGGCACAGCCGGACCCAAAGGATCCACACAGGGGTCACCGCTAGGGCATTTGAAGGCCTCAGGCAGGGTGTCGCTCGAGTGGTTGGCCAGTTCCATACATCGGGCTGTAAAACTGGGTCCACGCGCTGTGGATGGCCAGACCGGTACGCTGGCCTTAAAACCAGATCCACATCAACCGGAATCCTTGGGATGATCTAATTTTGAATGGAGCATATGTTGCTCTCAATGTGCTTTTCTGCATTAATGCTGCACAAAAATGTAAATTACCTTTGCCAAGAGCACTGACAAAACCCCATACCATAACAGACCCTGTCATTGGCTGATAACAGTATCACCTGTTTGAAATCACATTATTATTTCAGTTTTTTAATTCATTACTAGCTCTAAATTACCCCTGTCATAACTTTTTTTTTTTTTTTTTTTTTTTTTCTGGAATGTGTTGCAGGCCTGAAATGCACAAATGGATGTTTATTAATAAATAAAATGAAGTTGACCAGACAAAACATGGAATATCTCAGATTCATACTGTCTACAATGAAATAAAAGTCAAAGTAAATGTAAAAAAAAAAAAAAAACCTTTATTTTCATACTGTCCCCATCTTTTTTTCTCATTTAGGTTGTAATACATAGTGTTTCACTGCTGATATAAGTAACTGATATTCAGAGCTGTCATCTCAGATTTGGTGGGAAGGTTTTAGGACACCTTTATAGCCTTGTACTGTCCTCCTACTGATTCACAGGACAGTTTATAGTTCAGTGCTTGCTGTCTAATATCGGAATAATTAATGTTGATTTTTCATGTTTTATTGTAGTTACCGTCATTGCCACAAGAAATACTGTCAGTGAGTCTTGTCCACACTTTTCTCTGCAATACTATGTTAGTGGAAATGAGCATAGTTTATAGAATACAATAAGCCATTTAAGGAGATTCATTAACTCACAGGCAAAGAAAGCCGACAAGGGCGAATCCCGAATGTATGGTGGCAAGATCAAAACACAATAACGCACAAACATTAGCAATCAAGTTCAATGGAGCAGGCAAGTGGTTAGTTGGAAATGGAAGCTGAAATCAAAGCCAAAGAGTAAGGTCAGGAGAATAATAAGCAAAATGATTAGTAACAAAGATAAACAATAAAACTCTGCACTGTGCACATGTTACCAGAATGTAAATATACATAAAAATAAACAGGAAATGAGGAACAGATGCAGGAATAAATACGTCGATGAATCTAATCACAACAAGAAGGCCCTTGGTTCAATCACAGATGGAGCAGTCTGGGTCCTTTCTGTGTGGAGCATCTCCTCCCCGTGTCCAGGTGGGTTAACTCTGGGTGATTCAGTTTCCCACCCACAGTCCAAATAAATGCACTAGGTTAGTTTATTACTAGATTGTCCCTATTCTCGATGTAACCTTGTGTATCGTGTAACCTTGTTTGTCGGTCACTGAACTGCAAATCGATGCTGATAGTGACATTAAATAAATACGAATATATAAAATATAATCATGGAAGCGTGGAGGTTGGGTTGGGGGTGTGTGCTCTAGGAGAGTGGATGAGGGAGGCATGATATAATTTCTCTTCAAGAAAAAGTTGCTGGAAACAGCAACTCCTGAAGACCTGGGTTCCAACCCTGGGCTGAGCTTCTAAAATAACCCTGAAATGGACTGACACCCTGTCCAAATGGTATCGCTGCTTAGCTGGCAGTTCTGTAGCTGTGCCATTCTATCACATTTCATTCTAAAGATTGTTTTAAATTAGTTTTAAATAAACACAAGACAAAACAAAGACATGCCCTGCACCAATAAAGTTTTCAAAGATGAAATCAATTGTGCCACATTTCTTATTTTCTCTCACTCTATTTATCTTAAGGGATATTAGGACAAACATCTGGGGTAAAATTAATATTAAATAAATCATAAATGGATATTAGAGTTAAGTCTCATGTAGTATGAGAACAAGCAATGAGAGTAAGTTTTTCTGTGGGAAGACTTCTTCAAAAACCGAATGAAAAAAATATTATCAGCTGAATCTCAATAACATTTCTCATGTGTTTGTTAGTCCAACTTGAATACCTATTTTGCAAGAAAATAGCAAGTTTCGTCTTCTTCCTCTTCTTCCGGCTTTTCCCTTTTCAGGGGTCTCCACAGCGAGTCATCCTCCTCCATCTCACTCTGTCCTCTGCATCCTCTGTCCTCACACCAACTACTTCCATATCCTCTCTAACCTCAACCATATATCTCCTCTTTGGTCTTCCTCTTCATCTTTTTCCTGGCAACTGCATTTGTAACATGCTTCTACCAATATACCCACTGTCCCTCCTCTGGACATGTCCAAACCATCTCAGTCTAGCAAGTTTAAAGTGGAAAATCTCGTCTTATTAAAATCAAACAATGTCTCAAACCAGAATTACAGAGATACAGGGAAGACCTACTTAATCAAATCAGTATTTGTTGTGCATTACATTTATATCATTTAGCAAATGCTCTTGTCATTTCCAATTGACACAGCCTTACAATCCAAGCAATTTTTAGCTAAGGGATTTGCCCAAGGACCCAGCTGTTGCAGCGTATCAGAGGTAGGATTTTAACCCTGAACTTTCTGGTCCATAGACCAGTACCTTAACTGCTAGGCTTCCACAGTCCTGTTTACCAGAGTTTTGTCTTTTTTATTATTGGAAAGTAAACATTTGTTAATTTCAGTAAAAAGATGCACAGTTCAAACTTGATTTAGACATTGACCTGCTATATTTAAGCAAAATACATCACAATTAAACAAAAATAAAATGACAATTATTCTAAATCCTTCTAAATTATTCTAAATATACCATTCTAAGTATATTTCCTAAATGACCCTAACCTCCATCCACACAGAGGCAGTTACACATCACATACACACCTATCTATTCTCCAATTCATCTTTGCACTGAACGTCTATCTGAAACAGACGGGTGCACACACATACACAGACCTGCTGTTCTCATTGTCCCTGTTTATTGTCCCATACACCCTTCTGCTCATCCGTACTTGGGCAGCTCCAGCCACGTTAGTGTGAAACTCCATCACGCCTTTAGCTAGGCGCTCATCTTCTGCCCTCTGATCAAAGCAGGAACTTGGGGGAGGAAATTGTGTGGTGCTTAGATTGATTAGTAGGCTTGACTGCAGCCTGCTAATCATTGCTGGCTGCAGTCTCAGCACTCAGTTTAATCTCCTGAGGTCCAGCTGCTAACGGACAGTCATGTGGTTTAGGGAAAGAGGAACACACACACACACACACACACACACACACACACACACACACACACACACACATTCACATTTTACTATCACGGTGGGGACTTTCCATTGTCATAATGATTGGTGTAGTTAATTAATGCCACACTTACTCATTCACTGATTCCATAACCAGGATTATTCATAGGGGCGTTACTTTCTTGTGTCCTGGGCAAGAGTAGCCTGGAGGAGCCCATTATTCTCCAAGAATCACACACAGACTCACACATTAATACTGGGTCAATTTAGGGCAACCGACTGATGTAACAAATGAACCAGGGTATATGGAATGAACCCAAGAATGCAAACTCCACACAGTCCTTGGTTTGGTTCAAACCAGGGATCTCCGGAGCTGTGCAGCGACTGTGCTAAACAAATGCGCCACCGTACCACCCAATGCTACATTTATAGCGACGCAAAACCCTAACCTTAACAGCAGGAACCTAAAGCAAATTTCATGGCTCTTTTGGGTTTTCAAAGAAAATTTTGTAAACAAGCAATTTTGCTTGAGAGGACGAGCAAAATGTCCCTCCAAACCAAAAACATGTTAAAACATTGTTAAGGTCCCCACAGGATATATAAACTCGGCCCCGTTTTGTTTATTTTTTTTATTTTTTAATTTTTTTTTTTTGTTCTGTTCACTTTTCTTCTATTTTTCTCGAATGTCTCTTTTGCTTATGAGCATCACCTTCCCAGTTCTTCATTTTTCTAGCTCTCTTTCTCCCCCACTTGATTTTCTCACACATGAGTAAAAGCAGTAAAGAACAACACATGTGTAACTAATGTCCCTCCATTCGACTTGTTACTCAGCAGATTTTTCTTGCTGTATGCCCATGAACAAAAGAGCAAAATGTCCTCTGCCCTGTCATTGTCTGTTTCTATGATATGGAGAACTTCATATCAACAAATCAAAAGTTTAGCCTACTTTATGATTGGTGGGGTGTGGGGATAAAGGTGAAGGTAAGGTACTACTAGAAAAGCATATGTGTCCAATACGTTACATACACTAACACTTAAGCAGCATTAAATATGAGTTCTTGAGTTGGATTTACGGATTGGGTTTTGCTACAGATGAAGCTTGTAGTCTGGATAGCTAGTCATGGTAATGAAATACACCTAACATTTCATTGTCTGAGGCCACTATAAAATGCTGTACAGGTATACACCATTTAACAATCTTATTTTTTAACCTTATCATAGTCATATAATTGTTTTAGGCGACTGTAATGTAAATATAAGGGTATATTCAAAAGAGAATTGTGTGAAAATGACACAAATGCATCAGAGATGCAGCTGAAAACTCTAGTGGAACATTACCATTTATATCATCCGAAGCCAATGAAGTTGGAACATGATGTAAAACATAAATAAAAACGGAGTACAATGATTTGCAAATCCTTTTCAACCCATATTCAATTGAATACACTACAAATACAAGATATGTAATGTTCAAATGGATAAACTTTGTTGTTTTTCTGCAAATATTCACTCACTTCAAATTTGATGACTGCAACACGTTCACATGCAAAAGTTGGGACGATGGCAATTTAGGGCTAGACATAAGGTTAAAAATATATATAATGATGTGACTTCAAAGAGTTGATTAATCATGATTTGGTACAAAAGCAGGAGATAGCAATGGCAAAGTACATGTCTGAGAAAATTATTGAGATGTTCCTCAAAGAAAGATTATAAGGAATTTGCATATTTCAGTCATAACTTTTTGCTGATTTGTATTGTCTTGTTGAAAAAGGCATGGATGCAAATCTCAGTGTGCTTTTCTGCATTAATGCAGCCATCACATAAGTGTAAATGACCTTTGCCAAGGGCCCTGGCCAAACCCATACCATAATAGACCTTGTTATTTGGACTTGTTATTGATAACAGTCTGGATGGTCCTTTTCGTCTTTGGTCTGGAGCACATGGTGTCCATTTGTTCCAAAAATGATCTGGAATATTGATTCATCTGGCCAAAATACACAAAGATCACAACATTCAGCTTAAGCTCGCACCTTTGGCCTTTAATTACTTTAATTCCTCAAGATTCCTTTGATTGTCTAATGTTATGATGCACTATAGAGGAAGGAATATGCAAATTCCTACAATCTTTTTTGAGGAACATTTTTTTTTAACAATTCAATAATTTTCTCACCCATTTCCTTTGCCATTTCCATCTCCTGCTCTTCAAAGTCTCAGCCTTTCTTGGATACTGCTTTGTAACCAGATCATGATCATAATCACCTCTTGACATCACCTGTTTTAAATCACATCATTATATAGGTTTTTAGCCTTATTACTAGCCCTAAATTGCCACTGGCCCAACTTTTTTTTTTTTTTTTTTTTTGGAATGTGTTGCAGGAATCAAATTAGAAATTAGTGAATATCTGCAAAAACCATTAAAGTTTGTCCGTTTGAACATTACACATCTTGTCTTTGTAGTATTCAGTTGAATATGGCTTGAAAAAGGATTTGCAAATCATCATATTCTGTTTTTATTTATGTTTTACACAACGTCCCTTCATTGGATTTGGGGTTGTACATATTATTCCATCCAGTAAATATAAATACCAAATAGATCTGGTAACTGGATCTACCACACTGTAGGATGTGCATGATGGAATATAAAGATAGATAAGCATTCCTCACTGGCTGCACACTGCCAAGAGGGAATGAGTCCAGTTGAAGAAATGCTAATTAAAGAACAACCAATGCAATATCACATTTAAACACTAAACAGACTACAAATTTTTGACAAAGAAATTTGTGACACCCAAATTTGTCAAGGCACAACACAGACTTTTTTGGTAGTTAAGCACATGCTAAACATTTTTTTTTTTTTTTTCAAGATGACCAGCTGTTTATGGCTGTGCAAACATTTGTAACCACTGCAGATAAAACCATTATACTGGGTAGTTACTTCTAACTGTAGTGTGTTACTACTTTAGTAACACATTTAGGTCCCATCTGATTTACTTTAAAAGTAGACCAATGATGTTTAAGAAAAGAAGTGGGACTGTGGTCTGACGACATGATTGGTTATTGTTCTCAAATTTGGATTTCACAGTAAATTGTATTTGCTGACTTTGAAAGAGTAACATAAAAGAAGCTTAATCAGATTCTTCAAACTGAAGCATAGAAAAAGCAAATCTTTTTTTGGTAGCGTCTTGGTCTTTTATGAACAGGATAGATAGAGACAATTATTTGTGAATTGTATAAATGATACATTTATTTGATAAATTTATATATTTAATCAAATTGTTTTTGTCTCTGCTTTATACAATCAATATATAATGCTAAGTATTAGAAAGATTTCACCATGGGTAGGGGGTATACTATACCCTATTAATAATGCTTTTACACATGATTAAAACACCCTAACATGCCCTGTCAGAAGTGGGCAAATGAGGAAGAGGGAAAAATGCTACACAGTGGCCACGTCCTAACATTAGCTCAGGCATTAGTCTCACCATTACTGACCTACAAGTGGTAACATTACCTGCTGTCCCTGACTCCCTCATGCTGGAGCACAAACGCGGTGTGTACCAAATGACCGATACTTTGCACTGGAGCTCTATTAATACAAAGTTCCACAGTGCCAACCGGTGCTCACCAAGAATTACCTGACCCCTTTTCCAGAGAGCAATCCGTCCCATGTGCCACAGCATGAAGCTGATGCAGGCAAAAGTGACCCAGTGCTAAATTCCAGACTGTTACTGGGCACCAGAAAAGCCCCGATGGTGCAGAGAGGAGCATCACTACAGCCAATCTATATTTAGGGCCCAAGCAGTTGTTGCTCATTGGCCCGCATCAGCCCTGCATCAGAGTGGGGCACCAGGAGTGGCCATCAGACACTTCTAGTCCACTGGTTCGCTGCAAGCCCTCCACACTATTACAACATCCCCTTATGACACAGCATGGAAGGACCCCCTAATACGTCTATTAAAACTATAGGGATTAGACATAATTAAATTATTGAAGTCATAAACTAACTTCCATTTACGTTTAGCAGTGTTTCTTCTCCAGAGTCATTACAACTGAAATTGCAAGCCAATCAATTGGAGGTTATAAGAGGCCTTGTTTAAGGGGCCATCAGTGTTTGCTGGACAGTTCTAGTAATTGAACCCTTGGTCTTCAGGTCAGCTGTTCAGTACCTTAGGTGCTGTGTCTGTGATTTCAAAAATTTTAAAATTATGCTTAACTGTCTTTACCTTTTGGACTGACAGCCATCATATACAGTCATATGCAAAAGTTTGGGCACCCCTATTAATCTTAATCATTTTTAGTTCTAAATATTTGGGTGTTTGCAAC
>JAVSBU010337016.1:0-10867 GCA_033118015.1 Loricariichthys derbyi | reverse complement strand
CCTTAATATAGTGTATAAATACTTAAATATACCGTTTCTACTTCGCGGATTTTCGTTTATTGCGGGTGGTTCTGGAACGTATCTCCCGCGATAAACAAGGTATTACTGTATAAGGCTTTACAAGTGCTCATATATATTTATTTATCATGTACTTCAAATACAGATACACTATTTCGTACCTGATAAACCCTTTAAAATATACAACCACAAATCACAAAAAGTTGGGACAGTATAGAAAAGGCAAATTAAAAAACATGGTGTGTTTAATGTTGACTTTTATTTTATGCAGACAGTATAAGCCCAAGATATAATCATCCATTATAGGTCTGTACCACGTTCCAAAAAAAACCGGACACGTAGAAAAGTACACTGGGGTTTTAGAGCAAAGCTGCCTTCAAAACGAGATCTTTTCGGGGGACAGCCATGCATTTTTCAACAAGACGATTTGTTTTGCAACAACCAAATTGGCACTCATTTCTGAGTTTACCCCTGCTTCTGGTTGTGGTATTGGGGTTGGGGTATGTATTCTGGACTTATTCTGGAGCATAGAGGTAACTGTACATGCTAAGTGGGGAACCTTCCCATATCAGAAATTAAATATACACCAGAGAAATCTGCATCTTCAAATACAAACACACATCTTGGCCAATTAGTAATGGCGGGTCATTTATATGACTCCTAAAACAGGTACAAATCTGTGGAAGCATGCAACCTGCCAAATAATTTCTTTCCTAGTGGAATGGGTTAATTGTTTACTGCAGTAGCAGGTTGATTTATGGCCGCAAATTAGAGTATGGATATTTTGCACACATTATGGTAAAATTCACATATTGATCTACGCACTAGTAGCCATGCAAAATGCACAGCTCTTAATCCCATTCTCAGCATAAGCTCTCTACATTACTGAACATTTTTGGCAGGAAAATGTTGAGTTTATCCATTTATTATATTTCTAACAATATACCGTATACTTCGTGTTGATGGTGCAGTGGCAGTTTTCTGGCCCACCATCACAGATTTGTACCCTGGCAGTTCCTTCTTGGCTAGGTCTGAGAGTGGGGAGGAACTGTCCATAATTTCCAACTAGATTTCTGATCCTCACCCCATGACTTTCACCAGGATGAAGTGGTTTTAAAACTGGACACGATGCTTTTTCAACAAGTGTTCTTCAAGAAAGAGTAGAAACAATCTTAACAAATTTACGGCATTTAGCAGACACTTATCCAGAGCGACTTAAGGTGGGACTTGAAGACTCCATTGGATTGATATCTGGTGATTGTGGAGGACGTTTAAGTACATATATATACTAAATTACCACACTATTACACCACCAGCACCAGCCTGAACCACTGACAGAATGCAGGATGGATTTACACCAAATTCTGACCTGACCATCTCAATGTCACAGCAGTAATTGAGACTCATCAGAGCAGGTAACATTTTTTCAATCTTCTCAAGCCTCAGTTCTGTTCCTAGCCGAAAGAAGGGGCACTTGGCTTGGCCTTCTGCTGTTGTAGCCCATCTGCCTCGATGCTCAACATGTTGTGTATTCAGAGATGCTCTTCTGTGTACCTCGGTTGTAACAACAACTTATATCAGTTACTGCTACCTTTTTTCAGATCAAATCAATCTGACCTCTAGCATCAATGAGGCGTTTTCACCCAGAGAACTGCCACTCACTGGATATTTCCTCTTTTTTGGACCATTCTCTGTAAAATCTAGCAATGGCTGTGTGTGAAAATCCCAGTAGATAAGCAGTTTCTGAAATAGGTCAGGCTGTCTACCACCAACAATGATGTCATGTTCAACGTTACTTAAATCAAATTTCTTTCCCATTCTGATGCTCGGTTTGAACTTCAACTGGGTGTCGTGATCTTCAATGAGTTTCTGCTCTGCAACTGGGTGATTAGATATTTGTGTTAACGAGCAGTTGAACAGGCGTCTCTAATAAAGTGATTGGTCAATGTATAACAATATACATTGACCAAAAAAACACAATAGCACTGAAGATATAAGAGGTGGCTCAGTGGTTAAGACCTGTTGGCTTAAATTCCAGCTCTGAGTAGCTGCGACTGTTTGGGTCCTTAAGCGAATCTTAATGCCTGAGGGGTAACTGCAGGTCACTTTGCAAGTGGGCGTCTGTAAATGAAAATGTCATTTATTGATTATTGGCTGACTTACAGTCTTAAGAAAAAGCTTGAGCACCTGAATTAAAATACATGTCATGTGGTTTTTCTAAATGAAAAGAAATTTACACACCACTTGCAAAGCACACTTTTTAAAAGTCAAACTCCAGTACAGTAGAATCTAGGAATTCAAATGCTTCTTTACTTGAACAATTTGGACAATAAAATGTTTTTTACCCCAAATTCAAATACTAATTCCAACTTCAAACATCTGAACCCTAAATAAAAGAGTCAGTGGTGCAATCTTCCAACCATCATGCACCAGTGCAGTAGGCCAATCGCCATAAAACCCAAAAGAAGAAGAAATAGGGTGCGATTATAAGCATATTATGTATATTATATATTTTTTTATTATATGATGTACATCTATTATATCAGTCTATAGGTTCAACTTCAGATGTACCCTCAGTCTTGGTGTCGCTGTCCCAGTGATAAAACGTGCCAAGTTATTTTAACTTATTTCATGTCTTTACTGTTTTCACACATTGTATTTACATTAATTTGCCTTATTCATGCCATTAATATCATATGAATACAGGTGTAAAAACAATCAGTACGTCTTATGGGAAAATTAGATTCCAACCTCAAACAAGTTGGAGTTCAAATGGTCCTCGAGAACCAGAAGTTCAAATTCCGAGATTTCACTGTATTGAATTTCCCGCAATAATATACAAAGTATTGTAATCCCGTTCTCCACTATCTGAAACATTTACTCACTTTAACAAATTATCAGCTATTAAACTTGAAATAAAACAATTTACAGAGTGTAAATCATGATTAGTAGAACAGTTAACATAACTGATATAGTTGGTGTCTCGATTAAAAAAATAATAATTGAAGAATAATTGAGAAAACCCATGCATACATGGGATAGACTTGCAAACTCTACACAGACGGAGCCCAGTGCCGGGGTCAAACTGGGGATCTTGATACTGTGAGGCAACAGTTGTGGTTTTTAGGTCATGGCTGCTTGGTATAGTTAGTTAGCTTGGTATAGTGGCAAGCTGTATTAGCGAATTGCTCCAGAAGGCTATATAACCAACGGAGTCTACAGGGACTCGTCGGTATGCAGTATAATTAATAAAAGAAGGAAGACTTGCTTGTTTTTGTAATTAAATGCAATAGAGCTCATTTTGCACCCCACGGTGCTACTTAGCAATTTCTCTCTTTAGCCTGCTTCATGAAATTCCACACTGTAGAACTACATGACCTGAATTATGATCCAAACACGCATTCGAGTTTGAAAAAGACACCTGGCCTTGGAACTGAGCATTTACTAAAGTTGATTCATTCACCATTACAATAAATACTTGAACTTAGGTAAGGAATGCTTGTTATTCTTCCACTACTTGAGGAATGAATTGACTGCATCATTTTTAAATGAACTGCAGATTCAGTAACACCGAGATTGTCTAGATATATGAAGATATACCCATGACCCAGACGAGGATAAAGTGAGAAAATATAATAACATACAATACTGTGCAAAAGTCTTAGATCACCATTAGATATGGTGTTTTAGCACTGGTATAACGGCCATATACTGTAAAACAATATTTTAAATCTGGATTCCTTGTGCCATCTTTCAACTGATCTTCACTCCAATTTTTGATAGCTTTAGCATATCTAGCATGACTTTTCATACTGAAAAAGTGGTTTCCTGTCTACTACCCTTCCAATACCTTTCTGGTTCATGCTTCTTCAGAAGGGTCAACTTGGCAACCCAAGGAAGCTGCCAAATGCTGCCATTGCTGAAGTGTAAAATACTTGCCATTGTATTTGCTATTGAAGCTGTTTTTCAGTTTATTTTTAATACTGCATACTAATCTACTCAATTTTCTGGTTGTATTCTAATAAAGAGACTAAAAATAATTATATATGGTCTTTATAGCATTACTAAAACAACATCTAACTAACCTAAGGGGAGCCTAAGACTTTTGAACAATATATAGTATTTATATATTGAACACAATATATACTGACACTGTATATAAACTGGTTCACATTCACTCATTGAGTCTCTGTTTCATCTGGCTGATCTTCCATGTTGTTCGTAATTCCGTCTTTCAGTGCATTTTCACTTCGTCAAGTTCCATTTTTCTAAGTGTAAGGTCAATCCTTAGCACCATCCTCATCTTATGGATTTCCCCTACACATGGTCATAACTGCACATTACTGCATTTTATATAATTATGTCAATTTCTGGGCTGACACTGAGCTCCATCTGTGTGGAGTTTGCATGTTCTTCCAGTGTCCATATGGTTTACTACAGTTGCATAAAGGAATGAATAAATACATTTAATAATAATGTTGTGCAGCACGCCGGTGCAGTGGTTAGCATCTCACAGCTATGAGATCCCCGGTTCAATCCCGACCCTGGTCTCCACCCGGGTTTTCACCCAGGGTCCATGTGGGTTTTCTCCAAGTACTCCTGTTTCCTCCCACATTCCAAAGATGCGTGTTAGGCTAATTTATGCTTCCAAAGTGTGTGTGAGTGTAAGTTCCCTATGATGGATTGGCGTCCTGTCTAGGGTTGTTGTGCCCTGTGTCACCGGCTAGACACTGGCTCTTCCGCAACCCTGACCATGATTAAGTGAATAAGACAATGTATTGACAGATATGGGCTCATCCACAGTAAAGGCAAAAAAATGCATCGTGTGTTTTACAACTCTCAAAATCATATTTCACTGCAAGTCTCTGATTTTGTATCTTATTTTCCAGGAAGAATATATCATGAAGCAATAAAATGGAATAAAAAAACCAGTGTTGTTTGTTTTTTCTTTATGTAAATAAAAACTATTTCTTAAAAAATCATTAAATTTGAGGTCAAAAAGTGTGACATGCCGAAGTGCTCATTTTCAAGTTGAAATTGTAATGTCATCTGAGCTGATTTTTGCTTCGCAGGAAAGAGAAGGCAATAAACCTTAATTTCTTTGCATTATTTGACAGTCCTAGGGTAAAAGAATATAATTTCCAGAAAATAATATGGTGTGTCACGGTTATTTCCTCATTCCGTCAATAAACCCCATGAAACATAAATTCCCCATTCTGAGCAGGGTTAACCTGAAACTACTATCTATTGTTTCATAGGGCAAGAACCGAATAAATATGAGCATATCTCACGCTTGATGCTTTCTAAAAACGACCATACAACTCGTATTCAGGCTAATTAAGTTCAGTTTTGTAGTTCAGTCAAGCTATACGAAACGTCCGTTCCACAGAAATGCCTTGAAATCCCACCAAAAGCACGTCCCAAACACTGACTTTTCCTGGAAATAAACAGGTGACCATCTCCAATAATAAAATTACCTGTAGATAGCGGCACCAGCTGATCAAGATGGTGGAGAACCATAGGTGAGTAAGTTCAGTCAATGTGTTTTGGGAAAGTAACTCACGTTACGATCAGTAAGGACCATGTGCGAATAGCGGAATATCTTCTTTATATAGCACGCAACTGTTTTGTTAACTTAATCGATTAAAACACTGCATATTTGCGCCATAAATTCACTCCTCAATTTGCGGCCATACTGCCAGAAACGAGCATGGGGGGCGCCATTACTGTTGACATCAATCTGTACATCATGCCTATCAGGTGACAAGGTTTACCTATCAAGTGACAACACAGATTAACGCTAACCCCTGGGTTGTGGTGGATCTGACAACTGGGAAGCATATGACAAAAAAAGAGCATGTTCAAAAAAATCCAGGAAGAGAGAACAACAACAGTTACAAATAAATCTTGCTGGCAGTACTGATATTATTTATTTTTAATGTCAATGTAACACATGTATTATATTTGAAATATATATTTGAAAAAAGTACTTTCAAGCCTATGTATTATTATTATTAATCTATTCTTTCATTTATTTCATTAATAAAGTATGCTCTTTGAACTAAAACCATATTTATTTATTTTTGTCAATTTCTAAAAAATACATATAATGTCACACTTTTCGTTTCTTTACTGTGGATTAGCCCATATATAATAATGTGCAGAAAAATAATGGAACTGGACAAACCTTGCGTCATTCAGCCAAAGACAAGAAGATGCACACAGAAGGGAAGGCAAAAAGGTGAGAATGAGCAGCGATGATGAAAAAAGAGTGATGTGTCTAACTGACTCCTGTTATTATGTAAACAAATGCAAAGGTACATCGTGGGAAAGAACCTCCACAGAAAACAATCTCAATCCTGATCAGTTAAGAGAACCATTATGTGTAGGAGTGCCAGTGTCTTCAGCTGGCCACTCATGCATATGCCTGTCTGCGAAAACAATTTGAGAATGGTAATGCCAAGTTAAATGAATCACACAACAGTCATCCGCTACGGGCTTCTGCAAAAACTGCATTATAAATCTGAGCCTCAGCCCATTTATGTACACCTCATACTTAATTACACTTTACATAGTTGTGTAACTCAAGCCAATCTTGGAGATTGTAGTTAAGGAAAGAAAACCTGAAGCAAAAGTCTTAAACAAGAGAAACTCACGGCTTGACCCCGCTAGATCCAGGCAGGGAGGAGGAGGATAGCCCCGAGGGCCTGATGTGAGACCGTGATTCATACGCCACCTGTACAGAAAAAAAAAAGATAAACACTGGGTTTTATGTCTCAGATATCAGATTTACAACACAAGTCCCTAATTGACTTGGCCTGACTTGGACTGAAATGAATCAACTCATGAACATCTCTGCTTAGCAGTGTTCATAAAATTAAAACTGATTTATTGCCTTTAAGTAAGTATTTTCTTAAATGAATCTGAATACTAATATTTTACAAAGGTGGGGAAGTGAGTACAGTAGTTTACTGATTTCACCAGGGATTCTCCAGAGGTTTTCTATTGGGTTTAGATCAGGACTCTGGGCTGGCATATTCATTGTTCAATGCTTTCATTTTGTTGTGTGATAGGGAACATTATCCTCTATGAAAATTGCTGGCTGATTGAATGATGAACGCAAGGAAGGTTCTGATACACACTTCGTATCACTCTGTAGTTGCATGAGAGGTCCAACTCCTGCTGCTGAGAACATTTCCCAAACCATGACACTTCCTCCTCCACCTTTCACTGACTTCTTTACACACTTCGGGTTCAGTCTTTCCCCCAGTCTGTCAATGAACATAAGCTTGCTTTCATCACTAAAAAGGAGATTTCAGAAGACCTCATAAAGAGATTTTTTGATGCTCATTGGGCTGGAAAAGGTTACAAAACCATCTCTAAAGAGTTTGGAATCCCCAACAGTCAGACAGTTGTGTCTCAAATTTTTGTCTCATTAGGTTCCCTTTATATACTTTCAGGACTTGTATGAAAATACGATGATGTTTTGGGTCAGATTTATGCAAAAATTCTACAGGGTTCACAAACGTTCCAGCACCACTGACCACTTTTAGTAAAAGTTTTAGTTTTGTACATTCAAGTACCATTGTATGATGGTTTTGTTGGAATATGTCTCTATTGTAAATAAGGGAGTGGCTGTAGAATACAACTCCGTTAATACATATAATGCATTATACCGTGATGATTTCCTGGGTGTTTCGAATAGATTAGTCCAATTTACATTATTCCTTATGGGACAAAAAATTGCTCTGTACTTGGTCTTTCCGGCTCTCGACCAGCCTTCTGGAACAACCACTGTATTTGTTTTCATTGAATGGCCTGTCTGCTTACCATGGGGCTGCGTGTGTAGGCACTGGCCGCAGTACTGATTTGGGGTGAGAGAGTGAGCGAGCCGCTGAAGCTCCCCGGACTGGCCAGCTCTCCATTTAGTCCAGCATGAGAAACCACACCGAAGTGAGCTGGGTAAGAAGCAGGTGTCATGGACAGGGTACTGCGCAAAGCTGCTATAAAAATACATATATTCAAACTAGTGTTAAACAATATTAACTGTGTTCAGTAAATCCAAGACAGACCTGAAAATATTCCCAGATACAGCGAGTGAAAATGCTTGTTTGGATCTTTAAGGAGAAGGAACTAAATAAAATAAAAAATAAAATCAAGGAGTCGTGATTAGCATGGATTTTCCTCCACAGTCACCTGAGCTAAACTCCATTTAGCATTTATGGGGGCACTTGAAGATGGGTGTGGCTAAGCAATCAGTTGCATCACAAGATGTTCTTTGGAATTATTTTGGAAAATCATGCTGGGATGACATGGACCATCAGGTTTTGCACAAGCTTGCGAAGTCCATACCTTCTCGAGTACATGCCGTCATTACAGAAATTCAGATATTGATCTAGAGGTTTGCTTTAGAGTTGCATTTTTCACTCACTTTGTTATGATGATTATTTCATTTCTAATTAAAAACACTGAATTAAATTCAAGAAAAATGCAAAATAGAAGCATTTTCATTAGTAGGTTTTGCTGCAAGCTAACCTGTGCAAACTAACCTGGTTATAAAAATTAACATGATTATAAGACAACTCTAGCTTGGTCAGCAAACCAGTGGCATTAGTTAAATTTAACTTGGGGGGGGTCACCCAGCCTAACACGTCATATATGTAGTTTTATGTTAAAAATAAGATATAGTACACAAGGAAGGCAAAAAATGGTATTTTATATGCCAAATATTGTACCTTGAAGACGAATGTTTATTTGCTATGAGTATATTGAAATTACAATTATATTCAATCCAGCAACATCTAACATTATTTCACATTTGTTTAAAATGTTTAACATTATTTAACATTAGACTGCATTCCCCAACATACAGTACCAGTCAAAAGTTTGGAAACCCTTCTAAATCAATGGTTTTTAATTATTTTAAAATCTTCTTAATTGTAGATTAAGATGATAAATTTATAATTCTTTAAAGTAGGAACCTCTTGATTAGATGACAGCTTTGCACATCTTGGCATTTTCTCACTCAGCGTTATGAGATCATCATCTGGAATGGCTTTCGGTTACCAGCTGTACCTTGGTAAGAGTTAATTTCTTAAATTTCTTGCCCTCTTAATGCGTTTGAGACCATCAGTTGTGTTATGAAGAGCTAGAGTTTGTATACAGTGAATAGCCCTCGCTGAATAATGTTCTAATCCATATTATGGCAAGGACTTCTCAACTAAGTAAAGAAAAACCCACAGTCCATTATTACTTTAAAAAATAAAGGTCAGTCCATCTAAAAAAATTGAAGGAACTTTGAAAGTATCCAAGCAACAAGTGCTCAGCACGTCTGGGAACTCCCTCAAAACTCACACAAAAAGCTACAAAATAGACTAAACGCCAGTCAGTGAATGTGTGATTAATGAACGTGAAACATCTGCAGCTCACCCATAGGATCTGCTGAGGATATGGGTTTGGTGACCAGCCGTAGACAAGAAGTGCTGGGTCCTGGGGTAAGAGCCTCACGGTGAGATGGTGAACTACTTCCTGATTTCGAGGAGGGGGACTGACATTTATCAGACTGCAAATTAAGAAGACAAAATTGTAGTTCTATTAAAAAGCAAATTAGTAAAAAGTCTTGAGAAATGATAACACACACTGTGTATTTTGCGGACGATAAACACTCCAAAAAAATAAAAAAAAATAAAAAAAACTTGTTAAGGTTAATGTGGACTCTCTCTTAAATATAGACAAATGAAGTGAATGAAGCAGCTTGAGATGTTGAGATGTGCTACTCTGTACCTGTGCTGGGTCTTTGTTCTTGCCCGGAGGGGGGCTGTGAGGAGAAGGTGAGGTCACAGAAGTAAGGCTTGGTGATCTGGGGAGGTCTTTCCGCAGTGCTGGAGCCCTATCTAAGCCATTTCCATGAGGAGAGTGGGGGGTACTGCCCACAGGAGAGGAAGGGTCCTGGGGTGAGAAAGAGATAAAAGAGTCAGAGCGAGGCAGAGAGAAATGTAATTACAGACAGCTAAGTCAGGCAGAATTAATAAAACCAATCAATTCCATTCCCACCATAGAGCTGATTTTATTCAGCTACACCATGGACACCTACAATATAAGGTCTCAAATATCCCGCATATTAATAGCTTCATAAGACCTCTCTCTCTCCATCGCTACTTCTCTCTATCTCTCCACCCACTGATGTTTTTCTATTACGCAAGCCTGCACAACACTCACAAGAGGACGGTGAATGTTGATTGTTTTATGTCTGTAAGGCAAATGACAGTGTGGAAACATTTTTTGGTTATGCAGCATGAGAAATACTGTAGAGGAACAGCAAGAAACTCATAACGCCCAGCCTTCACACTAAAAGGAATACGCTGTGGCCTCGTTAACTCACTCTTAAGTCCCAAACTGTGCTTTGTACTGAAATGATAAAATGCTCAAAGTTTCAGGTAAGAACGAAGAAGCTTGAGCTGCGATTGCATATGTACAGAGAAACCAACACACGCATACAGACACAGTGGGAGCCTGAGGACACTGCCTCGATTTCTTTTTAAATAATAAAATAATAATGTTTTTTCACTATAAATTATACAATCGGAATAACAATTTGAATAAAAAGCTTGAAATTCTAAATTTCAGAAACAACTAATATTTGGTTATTAATTAATATTAATATATAGTGTTAGCTCGCTACTTCGCCGGTTAGTTTATCACGGACTCGCTGTTTCGCAGATCTTCAAAAAGTATTAACGAAAAATATTTATCGTGGTACTTTTGCTGTTTTACGGTACTCCGTTTAAAGTATTTTTGCACATGCATAGTACGTATTATACAGTGTAAATAACCACCTAAAATGTTTATT
>JAVSBU010337007.1:0-17799 GCA_033118015.1 Loricariichthys derbyi | reverse complement strand
ATGAATCATGACACCAGCCATTTTGAGAAGGTCAAATAAAGCCCTTCCACTACCTGCAGTATAGTGAAAATCCACTACAGGGAATAATACATGTCAGATCATATACAACAGGTTTTTAAGGAAAGTATTGAGCACATCGATAAGTTAAAGGTCTTAGAAACCTGTGTATCAAATACAATACAAAAGGTCTTATAGGGTTAAACATAACACAACAGTATTGAAGTTAATCCTTTTTTTTGTGACTGAGTGATTTCCTAGTGTTTACTGAGAACAGAAAGCAGAACCAGTGCTTTTTCATAAGATTTGTTTTAATTTCTGAATCCTGCATGTACATTTTATGTGGTAGACAAAACTTCTGCATAAAAATCTGCATAAAATATCCAGAGAGTTTCCAGAGCTGTGACTTGTTTCACAGCTGATCTGAATTTCTACATGTCTAAATTCTGCTGTCAGGAATTGGTGCCATGCCATGTTCATCATCGTGATCACTCAGTTGTTGGGTGTTATCCACCACATAAGAGTGTGTGTGTTTTGCAAGACAAGTCTATAGCACTTTTGAATCAACATTAATAAAAAACCGCTGTGTGGTTGTGTGCATTTGTATAACAACCGCACTGCATATGCATTATTTTTTTGTAGATAATTTTTAGATGTTTTGTTGACAATATGGGCGATTAATATGAAAGGATATGTCACTATTAATATTTTATTTGCAAGACACATTAAATGATTTTAAGGAAAGCGTTAATGAAGCCAGAAAAATGGCAACATTGATTTTAAGTGTTTTATAGACAAAATGCTGCAACAATTTTATTACATGAGATAGCAACCATACACATGTTTGCTGTGTCCTCTACATGGCTTGTAGCAAACTGCAAGTGGGACTTCTTATGGCTTGTTTTCTTCTGGTCCTCCAGATTGACTATGTGCCTCTTGGATGCTTCTCTAATTGGTGCTCTCCTTGCCTGGGCTGTCAGTTTAGGTGGTGTAGTACATTTTAATTATAGGGATATCTTTTATGTGAATTAGATTAGGCATATACATTGGATAAGAATGGATTACTTAGAAGCTCTGTTCTGTGTATGTGATTGGAATTTAAGGCCCTGGAGGATGGGAGCCTGGATTAGTTTTGGGTTGAGGCACAGCCATAAAAGATCATAAAAAGGTCAGGAGTGGTCAAGCTTCATCTGGTCAGTCTAATCTTCCCAGGATGTTTAGATCCATAAATTGTGTATGTTAGAGAGAACACAGACTTTGTTTTATGATGTGATCATGTGGGTTACATGGGGAGGTCCTGAGGGCATGGTGTTCAGGTATTTAACCTAGGAAGCACCTCCGAAAGAGTGGTCATTCCGGCCTTCAGTGCTCTCCAGGTTTCCATGAAGTCTGAATTGATGCTGTATTGTTTGTTGTAATTAAACCTCTTCTTGAAAATAATGCAAAACAGTCTCAAGCAGATAATTTTTCAAACATCTATATAACAATTGCTATGAATACACTACAAAACTTGCTGTCATGAACATGGCCTTGGCCTCTCGGACACAACAGTGGACAGCATGTCTTGATAGGATTGCAGTTGTCACATACTCCATCCATTTTAGCAATAACAGCCAACCCTGCTTTACACTTCTCCACAACTTTATCCTTGACCTGTCTGATGTATTCTTTGGTTTTCATGATTCTGTTTTTTCACTGATGTTCACTGACAAATGTCTGAGGCCTTCACAGAACAGCTGTTGTTATATTGAAAATAAATTACAGACAGATAGACTCTGTTTACTAATTAGATGACTTCTGAAGGCAATTGGTCACACGAATTTATATAGTAGTATCAGTGTTCAGGGGGCAGAATACAAATACACACTACACTTTTCAGATTTTTATTTATTAAACATTTTGAAAACCATATATCATTGTAAATATCATTTCTTACTCTTCACACATTCTTGCTATTTAGTGTTGGTTTATCACATAAAATCCCAATAAAATACAAGTAAGTTTGTGAGTGTAATGTGAAAAAATGTGAAGCAGTTCGAGGGGTATGAATAGTTTTGCAAAGCACTGTATTTCCTATATTCCTATTAATTGTTCTCACACTGAAAGGAAAACCTGGTAATTTTGACTTGAGTGGACTGTTTTACTTCTTTTTTACAAAAACTGTAATTTTCTTTTGAAAAACCAAAACAGCTAAAATATGTTTTGTTTTTTGTTTTTTTTTTACTGAGGTTAAGGTATGGGTGTGACATTAATTAACTACAGTAAACATTTCTCACATGGATAGACAAACGTGCACAAGCACACATGCTTTGTTTTGGACTAGTATTCTGTCCATGCCCTCTGCTACTAGTTAGCTCCTCACCACCCTTCAATGACCTTGAATTGGATTGTGTATTGAAAGTGTCAGTAATTTAATTTTATTACCATCACTATTAGTGACAGAAAAAATAAACACCATATTATCCTTTCATTGTGATGACCCAAGAAAAGGGAAAAAGCAAAAGAAGAAGACGATTATCCTTTTATTTTCTATGCCTGCTTACACCAATGCACGAGGTGCAGTAAGGCTGGGGCCTATCAGGCAGCACAGAGCACAAGAGAAGAAACAATTCAGGCTGCCAGCCCATTGCTACATGCACAAACTCACACTGGGACATTTAGAGATGTTAGTTGACTTTCGAATTTGGGAGGAAACCCATGCAGGTATATTGAAAACATGGAAATTGTACTCGAACAAGTGTAGTTGGAGCCATGAGGTGACGGCGCTAACCATTGTGCAACTGCGCCACAAAATTATAATATTAGTCTTTATAAATGCAGTGCTCATTAATTAAATGTTAACTTATATACTGTATTATTATTAATTGTGTTTTTGATTAATTATAATATTGCAACTGTTGCTTTATTATTAAAATAAGTGAAACTAGGTGGAATGTGTTTAATATTAATTGCATAGCTCATAAAACCATACTGCCTCTGAGATTACATTGTCTTAGATAGTAACATTTATGATGATAATGGTGGTGGTGATACACCCTGACTGGAAAGTGAAGCTCATAATACCAATACAGTTAAGTAGTTTGATTGGTAGATTTTGCATTATTGTTATTTCTATTATCCTTATTGTTGTTGTTAAAAGAAAATGGACAAAGTTAATAATAATTAGAATACTATGATTCATAAATTTGGGTTCGCCTAATAAACGTCTTAATTTAATCAAATAATAAAACGCACATGGACACAATAATAAGTGGTGAAAATAGCAACATCCACACTTTCTATATTATTTTTTCCCCACCACGTTTTGCCAACAGCAATCCCAAAGTCACATTCACTGCATCTATAATTCATTAACATTGTCTGCATGAAAGTTTGTTACATTCATTCATTCATTCATTCATGGTTTTATGCATTTATTCTGCTCAGGGTCGTGGGGGAGCAACGCAGGGTGCAAGGTAGGAACAACCCAGATGGGACGCCAATCCATCATAGCGCACAATCACTCATACACACATACACATTAAGGGTACTTTAGATACAACAATTAACCTAAAACACATGTCTTTGGAATGTGGGACGAAACTGGAGCACCCAGGAAAAAAAACTCACACGGACAAGGAGAGAACATACAAAACTCCACACAGATGGAGCCTGGGGTCAGGATTGAACCGGAGATCTCAGAGCTGTGAGGCAGCAGTGATAATCACTGCACCACCTTGTCGGCCAAATTTGTTGGATTGTTATTTTTGATATTGTTTTTGTTATTATTCATAATAATACTGTTATTATGTTATGCTTTTTTATTTTTACTGGTCTAAGTAAGCCAAAATAAATGATGTTTAATAAAATGTAATTAAAATCACTTAAAATAAGTGAAGATGTATAATAATAATAATAATAGTAATTACAATGTTATTAGCTCAAAATAGCACTACTACCTCTGGGATTAAACTGTAATTCTTAAATTAATAATAGTGATGATGATGATGATGGTGGTGGTTGTGATGATAATGATAATGGCGGTGGTGGTGGTGGTGATGATGATGATGATGATGATGATGATGATGGTGGTGGTGATGATGATGCTGGTGGTGATAATGATGATAATGATGATGGTGATGATCATGATGGTAATGATGATGGTGGTGGTGATGATGATGAGGTTGATAATGGTGGTGGTGATGATCATGGTGGTAATGATGATGGTGGTGGTGGTGATGAGGATGGTGTTAGTGATGATGGTGGTGATGATGATGATAATGATGATGGTGGTGATGATGATAATGGTGATGATGATGATGATGGTGGTGGTGATGATAATGAGGGCGGTTGTGATGATGGTGGTGGTGATGTGGAGGTTGATGGTGGTGGCGGTGATGATAATGAGGGCGGTTGTGATGGTGGTGATGACCAGAAAGCGTAGATCACCTGCTAATACAGTAGTAATTGCAGTAATAGGCTATCCATGGCATTATTGTTGTTGTTTTAGCCGTTGATGATACAGATGTATGATGTATGAAGTGGTATGACAGATTAGACTATTATGAATAGGAAAGATAAGGAAGAAGGGTTAAAAAGAACCAGCTATTATCAGCAGGCCTATTAATTGTGAGCATGTGATAATGACAGGGAGCAGATGTGAATGCATGCAGCTGAAGCATTAGCAGCATTAGCTTCAGTCTTCTGCGCATGCTGAACCCGAGCTAAGTTTCTATTCGGGTTGCGCGCTCTCATGCACAAACACAGGGAAGTGAAAATGAAAATAAGCGCGTGCCCCAGCGCGCACACTTCCGCGAGCAGAGCGCGCGCGCGCACGCACACACTCTCAGGGAGCTGAGGGGATTTCCACACAACACTGTTTCCTTTACTTGTTTTGCTTTCGATCTGGACACCGAAATTTATTGACGTTTTCGTTTCTGTTCTCGAGCTTGAGGAATAACAGAGGGTCGGTGTCGATCTACGGACAGGTTGTCAACTTATTACGAGTGGGATTGAGCAGCAAACGCAGGTAAAGTCGTTTCCGCCTTCCTCATTTGTGCGGCCGATCGCTGTGCCTTAGCTTTGTGTAGCAGGCTGGTGTGGTGCACAGGAGCGAAAGAATCGAAAGTGCTTTGCCGTTTGGATCCAGCTGGATCTGGGAATGTTTATTTTCACTTTTGACATGACTAGCTTTATAATAAGCAGAGCTGGAGGCTGAACTTGGGAGTTTGACAGTTGATCTACAGAGAGACAGAACGGGCAGTGCAGTGCAGGGCAGGATTTACATTTATGGCATTTAGCAGACACTCTTATAAAGAGCGACTTCCCTTTGATACAATTATGGGTTAAGGGCTTTGCTTAAGGGAAGGACCCAACAGTGGCAGCTTAGCAGAGGTGGGATTTGAACCCTGGACCTTCGGCTCCATAGTCCAACACCTTAATCACTAGGCCACCAGAGAATGCTGCTAACTAACCACACTGTAAGTCTGATTTATACTGATAACTAATTGTTTATTCGGTTAACAAAGGTTTCTCGTTTTGCTTCTGGATCTTCTGAATCTCTCACCTAGTGTTTAAGGTGTTGGACTATGGGGCAGAAGGTTCAGGGTTCAAATCCCACCTCTGCCAAGCTGACACTGTTGGGTCCTTGAGGAAGACCTTTAACCCACAATTACTTAGATTGTAAGAATGTATAAATTCTAAGTTACTCTGGAAAAAGGCCTCTGCTAAAATGCCTTAAATGTAAAATGTATTGCTCACTAAGTCGCTTAGGTGAGACTATTTATTTGGAATTAGTACTCTGGGCGTGCTATGACTTGTAAATGTTTATGTTATCCCTCCAGAAAGTGAGTTGTAATCTTTGACTACACTGTAATGTGCTTTGCTTTCCCAACAGTGCACTCTTTGTCAATGAGTAACTTGTTTGGATGTTTGAGAAGAGCTTTGTGTCTGCAACATGTGAAAGTGTGCACTAGTAGGGTTAATTTGCATTTGATTTGACCAGATGTTCACTCAAATTTTGTATTGGCTCATAACCTCAATCTGTTTAATACCTTAAACTTTTAGCCATAGTAACTATGAGAAAGGGACAGAAACAGTAGTATCTTGATCTCCTTGTCCTATGCGCTTTAACATTTTTATTTATTTTTAATATAAGTGCAACTTTCTAAAATAAATGCAGACTCATAAAGGCCATACATGTGCATTCACTTTTGGGATTCATGTGTGTGACTTTTCCAAACATTACTCATGTCCCTATATGTAAAGGGGAAGAGGCATGTGATTCATATCCAGCAATGTGCAAATTAAGATATAGGCAGAAGAATGTTAAGATGTTGCTATTTAACTGTTTTATGCAGCTTTACGTACCTATATGTTTTAATATTTAACAGTTGCATGAACACAAACATGCACCAAGTTTTAGGATTCATGTCCATACCTCACTTCACAGCTCAAAAGGTTTAATTCCAGGTTTGGCGCTTCCTGAGTGTCCCAGTGTAAGGGTGTGAGTGTGTGTGTGTGTGTGTGTGTGTGTGTGTGTGTGTGTGTGTGTGCACGCATTGGACAGTCGTCTTATGGCAAGTTATAGGTTGAATGCACTCTCAAGTCTTAGCATACAGTAGTGCTTGAAAGTTTGTGAACCATTTAGAATTTTCCATATTATGACCTAAAACATCATCAGATGTTCACACAAGTCCTAAAAGTAGACAAAGAGAATCTAGTTAAACAAATGAGATAAAAATATTATACTTGGTCAGTTATTTATTGAGGAAAATGATCAAATATTACATATTCATCAATGGCAAAAGTATGTGAACCTCTAGGATTAGCAGTTAATTTGCAAGTGAAATTAAGTCAGGTGTTTATAATCAATGTGATGATAATCAGGTGTGAGGGGGCACCATATTTTATTTAAAGAACAGGGATCTAGCAAAGTCTGCTCTTCATAACACATTTGTGGAAGTGTATCATGGCACGAACAAAGGACATTTCTGAGGACATCGGAAAAAGAGTTTTTGATGCTCAGCATGTTGGAAAAGGTTACAAAACCATCTCTAAAGAGTTTGGACTCCACCAATACACAGTTACACAGATTGTGTACAAATGGAGGCAATTCAAAACCGAACAGCTGAACAGTGCTGAGGGAAGGGCACTTTCCCTACACTACCCATCTACGCCATGCCATACCTCGAAACTGATTCTGCCCTTCATTCTTAACTTCCTTGGGATGCCCACAAGTAAAACTGATGTAAAACATCCGCAGTCAGCATAACGGGTGCAAAAGGGTGGAATTTTACTCACCGATCAGGTTCTTACTTAACTGAAGAGCTGAGACTGATATAGGGGCAACAAGAACAAGAATGCCATATTATTATTCATGTTTCTTGATGTGATGAAGTTTTACCATAAAATGTTCCTAAGTACATTGCCAGGAGATTAATTAAGGCAGATGTTTTCCTTTAACCAATTATAATAATCTGCCTTGCAACTGACAAACTCTTGAAAATATCTAGGCCTAATTTTATAAATTATTCTGGGCTATACATTAGTTATACATATATGTAAAAATATGCTAGTGCCACAAGAAGTGTGACATGGGGTTTGAATTTTTCTGTTTTTATTTTATTTGAATATTTTGAGTATTTCAAAGTAATTGTGACCCAATATGGCAAAACCTGGCATAATGCACCAAAAATCAAATTTGAGATAATGACTGATAACATATCTCCATGGAATAAGCTTTAAAATGAAGTTTATTTCATCAAAATATCTTGAAAAATAAAAATTCTACAGCTGTTTGAAGTTCAAGAGTTCTGCCAGACTTTCTGAAAGTTGATTTTGAGAAAAAAGCTCCTAAAGTTTTCTTATGGTTCAAAATCAAAACACCATAGCAAATTAATGCATTAAATGTTGTTAAATGCCTATGAAATTTGGCAAATAATTTGATACAGGGATAAGCTTAAAGAAAAAGTAAAGTTCACGCTGTCATGACCACAATGCACCACGTGGAGGCCTCTCACCCAATCAGAGTGCCCGTCTCTGCTGGTGTGTATGTAGAGACACTACTGGTAAAAACATGATTTGGATAGTTTATGCTTCGTAAAATCTCATTTTATTGGAGGAAAGTGATATAATTGGGGATCCCCTCATTGAAATAGAGCAAGAAGGAATAATGTAGACGTGTCTCCATCGAAATGGTCCTCAGAGCCAGAGTGGATTTTCGCTTGTTTTCAGGTATTTATGGCCTATTTTACCCAGACCAGATCATAAAATAATTAATTTTTTGAGTGTTTAAGAATATGTTTTTATTGTTTAAATGGATTTGATGGATAGATTATGGTATAAGCTTGCAATTTCCATCAAAATCTCAAAATTGATCTGGGGTGCATTTTTGTCACTTATCATACTTTAACTCGCT
This sequence comes from Loricariichthys derbyi, assembly GCA_033118015.1. Taxonomy (NCBI): domain Eukaryota; kingdom Metazoa; phylum Chordata; class Actinopteri; order Siluriformes; family Loricariidae; genus Loricariichthys; species Loricariichthys derbyi. The sequence continues at coordinate 9,404 of JAVSBU010337007.1, read as the reverse complement.
CTAACTCAAAAAAGTACAATTTGCGACTTATGCTGGGTTTTGCCATAGCGGGACACAATTCATCTATCTAAATAATGCTTGAAAAAAAATTTACTTACTCCAGCCATTTAGGAGAACATTGACTTTGTTATAACTATGGTAGAAATGTAATGTTCATCACAAGGTGTCCAACTAATTTATTGTTTTTCATGACAAAAACATGTTCTAAGGCTTGTAATCCATTTGAAATACATATACTGCTGTAAGATATTTGAATATGGACAAAATTTTTTAAATTTCTATTTTTTATGGCCATTTGGGAAATTTGAAAATTGGACACCGTGATGTACGTCACAGAAGAAGGAATTTATTACTATTAATATGAATTTATTACTTTCTTTGGCAATGAACATGTGCATAATGAAGGAATACAAACCTGTAGTAAATGATCTAAGGATGGTACAATCCAAATGACATGTGATGTGTGTTTAGCCAATCTTTACTTTCACTGCTTCTCTCTGTCTCTGTCTCTCATTCACGCCATTGCTCTGTGTCTATAGGCCACTATGCCCGTGGAGAGAATGCGTATGCGACCGTGGCTGGAGGAACAGATAAACTCATGTAAAATACCTGGACTCAAGTGGGTCAACAGGGTAGGGACATTACTGTTTCTATAAAATAATTTCCTACCAAACTAGTCTGCTTTCTTATAGTTATTATTGGAAAGTGAGTGATTTAGACACGATTTATGTATCATGTTATAATGTGTGTTGTATCCTTTTTTTTGACTGGCCTATATCTTCAGGAAAAGAAAATTTTTCAGATTCCGTGGATGCATGCTGCACGGCATGGCTGGGATGTAGAAAAAGATGCACCTCTCTTCCGGAATTGGGCTATACATACAGGTACATTTTAAACAATCACATGCATGATTGCACACACTTAAATTCCCCTCCACAATTATTGATGAACCATGGAAAGGAAGAGTAAAAAGTGTTATAAGAAATTCACCTTTTGTTCAGTTGAAAAAACGAGAAAGAATTCAAATTGGTTTCGGAAGGTAATTCAAACTCTGATTTGTTCGAAGTTGGAATCAGATTTCCCCATATAAAATACTATAAATAGGATTAATCCATTCCTGACCCCCAAATAATTTTTGTGACACAATAATTGCCAAACCTATTTATTCTTAGAAACAAAATCTACATGAATAATTTTTAGATGAAAAAATTTGATTGTTGTGTTTAGGAACTTTCAAGCAGTAATCCATGACCCTGTTTTACTGCAGTATATGTATGGTGTGACACAGAGATCAAATACTCTTTGTCATTCTTCACTATGGTAAGACATGTTAACACATAAATAAAATGAGAAAAGTGTGTTGACCTTGATACATCAGGGAATGGCTATTTCAGTCAGTTGGAACAGTGGCAATATTGATTGGATGAGAACCCAAGTTTATTTTGTCTCCACATTGAGGAGGATGCTAATAATCCTTGTTGGAGAGTTACAGAAAAAAATAGCATCTTGGAATCACCAAATCTCCAAAAGTATGAAAAGAACCTAATATTAAGTATGGTTGTTGAGGGGGCTATTTTTCCTCCCAAACTCCCTAGGAACCTCATTAGGGTAGATGGACATCAGGCCATGCTAAGTCATTTTAATCAAAATTTGTCTGCTTCTCCCACAAATAGGTTGTCATTGGATCTTCCAGCAGGACCACAATACAAAACATATGTCCTGATGAACACGAAAATGGTTTACACTAGTCAAAAGTTTGGACTTACCTTCTCATTCAGTGTTTTTATTTTTTTTCACCTGCATTGTAAAGTAATACTGAACTCATCCAGATTATGAATAAACACATTAGGAATCTGTCAGGGTGTGGATGATAGGGAGAAGACCCAAGTGCAGGGAGGCCAAAGTCCCGGGCATCAGTGACTAATGGTGGGGTTGACAGGCACGGTGAGGTGGTGGTGACACCACGGGGGAAGCATTGTCTCTAAATTGACCTCTAGGGTCCTGACATACCTCGGACCTTTTGGTCCTACGGCAGGCAGGGATAAGCAATGCTAAGCTATGGGTTCGCATCGTGACTAGCAGGGATGAGCAGCACTAAGCTGCGATAGCCTAGCAGTTAGCAGAGAAAGCAGTCCTGAGCTATGGTTAACTTAGCGGCTAGTTGATGAAGCAACTCTAAGGTGTGGTTAGCCTAGTGGGTAGTGGAGGAAGCAGCACTGAGCAGCGGTTAGCCTGTAGGATAAAGTGGACTTGTGCTTATTTAAACAAATGTTATAGTTTGTAATATAGAGTTTTTGGTATGCATTTGATCTGCTTTTTAAGGAGGTTACTTATAAAGAAAGTACATTAAGCTAAATAATGTCATATATTACATTTACAAGCAGTACATATTTCTGATGTAAGTTACCTTAATTAGCACACTGTAACTTTGAACAAATGGTCTGCAGACTCGAGTTCACCCAGCCATTTGTTTTCACCTTAAACACGAGAATGTATGCCTCACACCTTACAAAGATTCTTACACATCAGTCACAGGATTTAACAGCACTGTATCCTGTTATCTCTCTTATGACCGGTCCTGACCATGGGGTAGCCTGGCCCTTTTTAACATATAAATGACCTAAGCAGTAACTTCAAAGGGATTTTGGTTAAATGGGATATGTAACAGAGAAACAGTCTCTTGGCTTTCTTGGTCTGATGCTGGCTCTTGGTCCTGGTCTTGGTAAGGACAGAAGGGGTTCATTTTCCATTGTAGCAGTAGAAGTCATTATTGTAACTATAATCTTATAACTTTGAATGGTAATCTTTTCTTACTTTCTACTTATAATAAACTTTGTTATTCCTTAAAACTAATGTTCCAGTTGACTTTTAAGACTGAGAATCTAAGGTTAATTCATCTCCTGTTAATGGTAACATAAAAGCATTATTGTCCGTTGAGGGAATTATGATCACTTTATGATTCCACATGACAATTAACTTTATATAAACAAGTTAATACTTAACCTCTGTTTATCATTTCTGTCTATGTATTAGAAAAGCCTCTGACAAATAACAATTTTGCATGCTTATAAAATACCTCTGAGTCAGATTATTTTAATCTGCATTAGGAGAAATTAACCTATTTAGTGCAGAAAGCACTGATATAAACTATCTTTTGGAGTCAGATAGCGAATAATCCAACATGCATTAACCTTCCATAGTTTCTTATTTTCCGATATTTGGTAATGGAACGTGGAGGACTTTATTAATATTATTTCATATCATAGTAATACGCAAAAGTCCTACAAGCCTAGCGACTAGCGGAGGAAGCAGCTCTAAGCTACGTTTAGCCTAGTGGCTAGCAGAGGAAGCAGCACTGAGCTGCGGTTAGTCTAGCAGTTAGCGAAGGAAGCAGCTCTAAGCTACGGTTAGCCTAGTGGCTAGTGGAGGATGCAGCACTGAGCTGCGGTTAGCCTAGCAGCTAGCACAGTAAGCAGCTCTAAGCTGCAGTTAGCCTAGAGGCTATTGGAGGAAGCAGCTCTGAGCTGCGGTTAGCCTATTGGCTAGCAGAGGAAGCAACACTGAGGGCGTGACAAGAAGCACTGCTGAGAGCTGGCCTATAAAGCCAAAGAAATTGTCAGCCTTGTCAGCCCTGATTAATGTTGCGACTGATGCATGCCTGTTGCATGGTGGGAGTTGTAGGCCTCCATGATTAGTGCATTGAGCGCTGCCCCGGTCCTCTAGTGGTGGGCTGCACAGCTTAATTATTCAACATGAATAATTCCGGGAGTGCTCCCCGAGAAGACCAGATAATTCGTGTGACGCCGTTTTAATCGCCGTTTCATCCTTCCCCTTCCTGTAATGCCACAGTTTACACCGCTGTTATTCAGTGAACTTAGGTCTACATACTACCCACCGATTAAACCCTCTATATGTAAACGGGGCTTAAGCTCCGTTTGCTTTGATTACAGCTTTGCACATTCTTGGCATTCTCTCAAACAGCTTCATGAGGTAGTCACCTGAAAAGGTTTTCCAACAGTCTTGAAGGAGTTTCCAGAGGTGCTGAGCACTTGTTGGCTGCTTTGCCTTCACTTTGCAGTCCAACTCATCCCAAACCTATCAATTGGGTTTAAATCAGGTGATTGTGGAGGCTAGGTCATCTGAGGCAACACTCCGTTACCCTCTTTCTTAGTCAAATAGGCCTTACATAGCCTGGTGGTGTGTTTGGGGTCATTGTCCTGTTGAAAAACAAATGATGGTCCCCCTAAGCGCAAACCAGATGGGATGGCAGGTCGCTGAAGAATGCTGTGGTAGCCATGCTGGTTAAGTGTGCCTTGGATTTTGAATAAATCACCAACAGTGTCATCAGCAAAGAACACCCATACCATCACGCTTCCTCTTTCATATTTAGCAGTGAGAACTACTGTAGTAATCATCCGTTCACCTTTTCTGCGTCTTACATAGACATGGCATTTTAAACCAAAAATCTAAATTTTGGACTCATCACACCAAAGAAGAGATTTTTGCTGGTCTGATGTCCAACCTTGTGTTCCTTGGCCCAAGCCATTCTCTTCCTCTTGTTGTTCTTCCTCAGAAGTGGCTTCTTTGCAGCAATTCGACCATAAAGTCCAGATTCATATGGTCTTCTCTGAGCAATTGATGTTGGGATGCTTGTGCTGCTTGAACTCTGTAAAGCATTTAGGTGGGCTTTTATCTGAGGTGCTGTTAACTTGCTGTTTCTGAGGCTGATATCTCTGATGAACATATCCTGTGCAGTAGAGGTAACTCTTGGTCTTCCTTTCCTGGGGCGGTCCTGATGAGACCCAGTTTCATCTTAACATTTGATGGTCTTTGCGACTGCACTTGAGGATAGGTTCAAAGTTCTTGAAAGGTTTCGGATTGACTGAGCTGCATTTCTTAAAGTAATGATGGTCTGTGGTTTTTTTCTTTCCTTAGTTAAGTAATTCTTGCCATAATATGGATTAGAACATTACTTACATATACACTGTATAGCAACTCTAGCTCTTAATAACACAACTGATGGGCTCAAACACATTAAGAGGGCAAGAAATGAACTCTTGACAAGGCACAAGGCACATTTCTGATTGGTACTGTACTTAACAAAAAATCAAGTTTCTGCCATCTTAATCCCTGATCTAAACCCCATAGAAAACCTGTGGGCTGAGCTAAAGAGGCGAGTACATAAGAGGGGACCTAGGACCTTGGATGATCTAAATAGATTCTGTAAAGAAAAATGGTCTCATATACCTTGTAAGTGCTGTTTTTGACAAGGAGAGGTTGTACAAAGTAGTAAATACAGGGGTGCCAGTAATTGTGGCATGTGGTTTAATAATACAAAATAATTATAGGGAATTGTTTCTTGGTAAGGGATTTTTAGACTAAATGTATATTGTGTGAGATTAAGCTAATTGACCGAAAAGGGGTATTTTTAATAACACTTCCTCGTCTTTACCAGGAGTACCAATAATTGTGTAGGGGACTATATTTACTGTGCTACCCATAAGAAATATCAACATAACCCAGACATAATCTGCATTCTTCATGACGTCTCATGCCTGACTTTCTACATGCACACATTCATTAAGCCTTTTTCTATTCAATATTCAGGAAAATATCAACCCGGGGTGGACAAACCTGACCCGAAAACATGGAAGGCAAACTTCCGCTGTGCAATGAATTCCTTGCCAGATATTGAGGAGGTAAAAGATAAGAGCATCAAAAAAGGAACAAATGCCTTCAGGGTTTACAAAATGCTGTCAGCATCTGAGCGACAGTCAAAGAGAGGTTAGTGTCTGTTTTATTCACTGATTCACATGTATACAGTGCTAATAAATATACTGTTAAATCTTATGAAGGAGATACTATATCGATCAGTTTTTGGAAATTTCTGTTAATAGTGTTCCACAACATATAACATTTTATGGTGCATAATTTCTGGATCATTCTTCTTTAATAGGAAAGAAAAGACAAGATAAAGAATTAAAGATAAAAGTAAGTTTCTGAGATTTTCTTCATAATAATCAGATACTAATGTGGATCATGGGCTGCTTTGGAGTTATAAACAAATCAAAAATAGGTATTTTAGTGTGGAAATGTTGTCGCTCTGACAAAATTCTTTTATTTGATGGATGACTTTCAAACTGGTTTGTTAGTTACTAATTTGGGATTATTTTCCAAATTGAAAGTTTTTTGCTGAACTCCAAGTCATAGCCACCTTTGGCTAATATTATAAACTATATAATCTTGTATATTAGCGATGTGCCAAAGACTGCCTTCCAAAATTATGACCACCCTTTCTTTCAACACATATAGTGACAGTCCCAAGTCTATCTGTTTCTCTATATACTTTACGTTAGCCTCCTTTCACCCTGTTCTTCAGTGGGGGTAAATAGCACCAAGGGAAACACACTTTCCCTAGCTTAAGCCACTACACCCTGCCAAGACCTCAGGCCCTTACAAGCCCCACCGCTCTACAAAGCATTGGGGGCTACCTGCTGTCCCTGACTCCCTTGTGGCGCCAACGAGCGACACTGATGTGCACAACTCAACAATATAGAAGTATAGAAACAAGGACGTGGTCTGTATGGACATGTATATAATGTGGTGCTTGAAAGTTTGTGAACCTTTTAGAATTTTCTATATTTCTCCATAAATATGACCTAAAACATCATCAGATTTTCACACAAGTCCTAAAAGTAGATAAAGCGAACCTAGTTAAACAAATAAAAAAAAAAAAATAATAATTTTTGCATTATATTAAAGGTGTAGACGTTCTGAGTTTAAAATCATTAAAAACATACAATTAAATGTTTAAAGGTACTTTAACAGAGAAGTAAGAGCAGAATTTTATGAACTTTGTGCATAAGATTTAATCTTTATTGTAGATTCATTGTGTACTATACAGTTAATAACTAAATGGCTATAAAATCTATTGAGATAACCTGTGTGAATAGGATTCCATTCACAAGTAGTAAAGAGGACCTGAGGGTTAAAGATTGTGGTGAGTTATAGCTGTGAGTATGTGTTTGTGCTGCAGGAGGAGCGATCGTGTCCTGTTTCCTCCGCCTGGGAGAGTAGCAATGGCTCCATCCTAAGTGCTGGAGCAATCAAACAGGAAGCAGATTACTCTATAAAGGATGCAGGTAAATCATGAACCCTTTACACACCCCCATTCATTCACACAGAAAAACAGGTCAAGTACGCCACACTGCTTTGAAATGGGTAACTTTGCTTATTAGGCTTTTCGTGGTTTTGCATACACTTTTTAAAATGTATTGCTTCAAAAAACAGCAATTTGATTAGTTTAGTTTTAAAACAAAATATTTTTCTGGCTCTCTGTTACTGATTAGCAAGCTAGTCATTTAACATAATCTAAGTTTACATAATCTAAGCTGACAGCTGAATCAATGTGAGCTGTGAAACTAAGTGAGCAGAATCACTGAACTGTATTTATAGCTATTGTTGAACTTTTCTTTTAGCTTTCTACTAATGCGCATATCTAGAAATCAAGGGTGTCTAAGGGAAAGACTGTGATGAGTTAAAAATACAGATCTGTAACACTTCCACCTCACCTATTACTCTGTCTATAAAATAGTTTAACAAACATAGCTATTGAGGAATATGCAACCTCCAATCTTTTTCATTTCCCACCTGTTTTGAGCCCTAGCACTAGTCCTATCCGTTTCCAGTTCCTACCTGTTTTCGGTTTTGTCTCTTTCCCTTCGTAGTTAGTCATTGCCCCTGCCCACTGGCTGTTTAAAGCTTGTTCATTTTGGACTATTTAAAAGCAGTGTTTGCATTCAGCAGATGATGGGTCATCTGCTCAACTTCCTGTTTGATCTTCTGTTTGATTTCCTGGTTCTGTAGCCATTCAGTCACCTGTTTTGTCCCCCATGTTAGCTGCTTGTTTCTGCACTGTATTTGGGAACCCTTTAAGTGTGAACTGCATGCCTACCATGCGCCTGCCTCTGTTGCTGTCCATCTGATTATTGGACCGAATCTGGACACCGGGATTCCTCTGCCATTTACATCTAAGTTTCAGCCTTAGATTGTGTCCTGAGTGCTTATTAGACAGTTTTCGGACACCTGGACTCCTCTGTCATCTCCATCTAGGCTCCAGTCTTTGATTGAGTCATGATACAGGATGGAATATGGAGATTGGGTCTTTGTGCCATCTGAATGCCAGCTTCAGATTGTATACCAAACCTTTTCAGCCAGCTTCTACTCATCCTGCTGTAGGTGTGAGATTTCCCAGCTCAGCTGAGCCCATCTTAACTAATCTTTCTGTAAGTGTGAGACCCGTCAGCTCCTCTCAGCCTGTCTCTACTCACTACGCAAGTGCGAGACTGTTACCCTATTTCTGCTCATCTCATTGCAGCACAGTTCCAGCTCCCAGCTGTCCTGGCAATATTTGTTATTCATCTTTGGTTCCTGTTCCTCTGTTTATTTAGTATAATTTATCCTTAGTTCCTAAGTCATTAGCCTGTCCTGTCTGTGAGTCAGATCATTAAGGGGACCATGATTTGAAAGACTATCTGAGACCATTGTGGCACAGGCCTCATTTGCGTAACATTAGCAGCTGCTTGACTTAATACAGATGGTAATACCAGGCAGCTCAATGGCATAAAGCACTGTCCCACTACATCTCCAGAGATTTGGGTTCGATATGGGTTTGCATGTTCTCTCTGTGTCTGTGTTTCCTCTGGGTACTCTGGTTTCCTCCCACATTCTAAAAACATACACTTAAAATTGGTTCATTTGGGGTTAAAGTGGGTTAATTGGTGTTTCTGAAGTGTCCATCTGCAATTTAGTGTGTGCGTGTGCATGAATTGATGCCCTGTCTCGGGTTGGTTCTAGCTGGATCCTTCACTACATAATGCCACACCAAGGCAAAAGCTGTAGAAGATTTGGTCAGTTCAGATTACTTCTGGTTGTTTTTTTGGCAAAATCTGATTTAACATCTCCTTAACATGGTGCAATTACATTAAACTGTGTGTAAGACTGCATCCACGACTCATAAGCCTTTCACTGACAGACCATTGTTCAAAAGGAGAAGCTGGCTGCTCTAAATGAATTTATGGCTAATCCAAACCATTATGTCTGTCCATAGCTTATTTCAGGCCTGTTTTCAACGCTGTGACTCACCCTTCCGTTCAAGATTCCCTGGCTGACAAAAACACAAAACCATTATACTTTGAGTGTTTCCCATCATATTTTCTGTAGTGGCAGATTTTAATCCACTGAAATTTGTAACTTCCCTGTCTTTTTATTTGAACCTAATTTAAATGTATTTATTGTTTTTTACCATTTTATATGAAAGCACGCGCGCGCACACACACAAACACACACACACACACACACACACACACACACACACACACACACACACACACACACACACACAC
>JAVSBU010336971.1:0-10871 GCA_033118015.1 Loricariichthys derbyi | reverse complement strand
ATCAGTGACAATAGTAGATTCCATTGCATAGTGTCTCCACAGCAGTGTTGCCACTATTTAAGTTCCAACCCTCGTATGTGTATATAAAAAGGATGGCAAGACTGTTATGTTGTTTTGTAGACTGCTATGTTTTTCAGATCCCACATATCAGCTCATACTGCTGAATGCAACGTCACCCTTTCCCCCACCAGCCCCCGGCAGAGCTAAGGAACGGCTCCTGCCAGAGATTCAGTATCATCTCTACAGGTGGCAAAGCAGTTCAAGACCTACGCACTCCCATCAGCCATCATTAAGGGCCAAGCATAGGCACCCCCCCAGCCATTCTGCTCTCAAGGTCAGATTCACGTGGAGGAGCTCCAGTCACTTGCTGGCACTCCAGCTGGGCGTCGTATTTACACCCCGTCAGCTCCGGCACAGACAGCACTGATATTTTTCTGCCTTCCTCCACGTTGACTCTCATTATATGTTATTGGCACGGCTCGGGAGAGACCGCGCATGTGAAAGCAGCACTTTTTCTACGGAGAACAAGAGCATGCATCGAAATGGTTGTTGCTTAAGTGCACTCTCGGAACTAATGGGAATCCACTTACAGGGTGCAATCTGCATTACATTTACACTAGTCAGGAGAAGGCTGACATATTTCAAACTGTGCAGGTAGTAGTAGGAAGAACACCAGTAACAGGAAGCCACATTTAAATAAGCATCTGGTTCAAGTAACAGATATTCAGATAATGAGAGTCTAGTTCATGTTTATCCTATAGAGAAATCCCTCCTTGGTTCCTTGGTACACCCTCCTACTCTTAATGATGGGGTGCAGCAGACGTTCTGATTTCTCCTCTTGTCTGCCTGTTGATTTCCATATTGGGTGGGGCTCGTCTCTCTGAGGAGCTTTGTCTAAGAGTGCTCTGTACACATCAGTTTTATGCAAATCAGGACGTAGAAAATTAATTTGCAAATGTCAACGACTTTGCTAATCAGTCAGGTGCTCGATTAGTCAACAACTCATCCCGACTTTACACAATCTTCCCAGAATAGGACCTTTGCCCCGTCTGACACAGGCTTTGACGCAGGGTCAAACTACGCAATCATCGCCTCAGCGAGAAAAGCTCTTTTACTTTTGTAATAATAGCTTTCCGTCACTGAATGCTGTGACTCAGTCTGATCTGTCTATAGGCCCTCGAACAGCAGTTGCAGGCTTGGACTCTGCCTCGCACTGAATCAGTCCAACACCGACAACTGCAGCTTAAAGCCTCCTGGAGTTATCGTATAAATATGTCCAAAAAATGCCAAGCTCTATACAGAGGCAGAAAATGAACTCCAATGCTGCACCCTGCTATTTTCTTCCAATAACAGTTTTTCCAGTTTCGAGTATGGTGATGATTCAGTGTGTAAATCTAAGAGTGCCCTGAATGGGACACCAAGCTATTACAGGACGGGCAGTCACTCAGTCACAGTCTGGCCAAAAGGCACCCCATAATGCCATAATGGTGGGGTATTGTGTTAAACTACTGAGGCGCTTTATCCCCATTTTTCGCTTCCTAATTTTGGTCCCAACAAAGTGAGCCCACAACTTGTGGCCGTGACCTACTCTTCACTGGCTGATATAAATATCTAGGGGCGCTCAGTGGCCCTTATGGGTGTCACCTGTGCAGGTGTCGAAGGGAAGAAAGGGGGAGGTTGCAACTCTGCAACAGTGACCCCTGCAGTGGACCTGCTTCTCTTTTGATGCACACCGACACCCGCTTGCTGTATTTTCCAGGATGGGACCCAAATTCCCCTGCGCCCCTGACTAGGCCGGAAGGGGGGGGGGGGGGGGGTATCATGGAGATGCATGATGTAGCTGAAACAAGCGAGCCTGAGAAAACTCAAGCACAAACAAGGCACGCTGCCAATCTCAATGAACAGAGGCTCAAGATAATATTTTTGTTGGGAAAATATTCTGATATGCTCAAAAAACAGTGTGGATACCAACAAGTGAAACTGGGTGTCGTTGCAAGTTGTCTGGACGAAGCACTACCTGTGGCCACGTCACCCTGCATGACCTACCATTGAATTCCATAAATCAAGAGTAACTGCTACAAAGAGAAGTTATGGAAGATGTATTGGACGAATTCAGAGACTAACCAGCAACCAACAAGAGAACCGAGAGTATTTCAACAATCATGGAAAGAAGAAGTTCGATAATCATATGACGTTGCAGATTTAGCTGTGCGGTCGGAGAGGACAAATCATAGGGCGTTTTTGGAAGGTGGTCACACAGGCTTCCTCCTTAGATTAGAGTGTTCTTAGTAAAATGACTCTAGACACCAATGGCACAGCAAACTAAAGGAAGCAAGCAACTCACCCTGTGGTTTGGCAGTGAGGGCCTCTTTGCTGATCGAAACTTTCCCAATGACGTCATCACGGCTAGAAGGAAACAAGACCGTGTGAGGAAGTGCCAGAGCAACCATGCTTCAGATGAGTAACAATGCTCCTGACTACTGAGCCATATGAAGCATAAATAGACTAAACATGATGAATCTAGGTAAAAAAATATTCATGACTGTGCCTGTGTGTGGGTTTGTGAGTATGTGGGGATGCACATAGAAATCCTGACCTGAGATTGTCTTCATCCATCACGTACAGGGACACGGTGTGAAAGGATGGTGGAAGATGGATGGTGTATTCCTCGCCCCAGAAAGGAGATAGGGTCTTCCATATTGTGGCTGTCCTAAGGCAAAAACGGGCACAGTCAGTGCATATTCCACGGAATCGAGCTAAAAATATCATCTTTTTTTATTATATTTCAGTGTTACTTAGCTTAAGTTTGGTCCTGCGCAACAACCCCCTCCCCCTTTGGCCAACTCCTCTATCAAGCCTCTACAATCGCTCCTATATGCTGGCAGACTTACATGACAAATTTGGACAAATAAGCAGACTACGGAGGTAATTCAGACCCTTCTCCAGACACAGCCAATTGTGCCTGTGCACCATCCAGCCATCTCCATTTGATCAACTTGAGCAAGGTTTCTTCCCGTTTTTGCTCCCCATCTTTTGGTTCTCCCCAGTTGCAGAGTCTCTTGTCATTCTTCTCTAACCCTTGGCCATCATTTGTTTTCAAATGTTTTCCATTTCGGTCTGACCTACCCTGTAATTTAATAAATTGTTACCCATTTTTCAGGTAGTGAAAGCAGGAATTCACTAGCCCAATGCTGGGGATGCTCAGGTTCGAGTCCCTGCAGTGCCTTCCCTACATTATAGACAAAGTGATCCCTGTTGTACTCTACAATTAATTGGTGCCATATCCATAGTGTACTTCCACTCGCAGCCAATAAACACCAGTATATTCGCTAGACACATCCACCCTCCCATGGCCAAGCAGGAATTAAACTGAGGAAGGGATAAACAAGTTAAATTGCCCGTTTCTAACAGGCCACAAGCAAGTACTCTGGTGGCGACAAAGTTCACAGAATGGGATGGCTGACTCATAAGTAGCAGCGTGGGTAAAAATTCACGATTGCAACCCTTACTCCTCCTCTAACAGCATAAGAACTGTTCGTTTGACCCCTGTTGATTGTTTCCAAGGCAAAGCAGCACCATGAACAACAGCAATTTCCACATTTAAGTTCTGGATAGCTATAAAGCTGTTAATTGTTCCATGTCTAGTCCAGTCTGGCTGTATTACAGTATCACAAAAATCATGGTGTGCAATGATTTCAGCTATTGAACGAGCCCTTGGTAACAAGCAGCTATTAAGATGCTGATTGTATTGAGTCATTCAGTCCTTGGGAGCACATTAACGCAACTCACCGAGTGACATTAACCACGCGCTCTCAGATCTGGATGAGAAGGCTAGATTGCACGGATGACGTGCTTTTACTTCATGTTTACTTCAACGCAATCCCATTATGACGCTGGAAGAATCCGATTCACATCGCACGACTTGGAGAAACGTAGCCTTCGAGTCATTCTGATACACTGGCACCGATTTAATGGACTTTTCACCATGCCTCAGGATGAATCATGATTCACTTAGATATGGTTGCAGCAGGGGTCTCCGTATGACAGGAGGAGGCTGAACAATAGATGTGGCAGATAAGTGAAATGATATTTCACAACGCAGCTTTCGTGCCATTTTCCACATTCCTGCCTCCAGCAGTTTCCTCACACATAATGGCCAATGTGTCTCTTACAGCAGGTGGAATGACAAAGATTTGTGTTGGGAAAAGCTCCTTTCAAACCTCCATAATTATATTCACTTGTCAGATAGGAGACATGCACAGAAATTCATTCATACTCTACCTTATAATGGCCTCGTTGTCTATTCGGACGATGCAGTATGGATCGCTGCTTCCGGTTCTGCAAGACAATCGAACGTTAAGAAGATCATTAGTATCGTCACACCAGCAGAATTCCCAAACTCCTCTGGAGAAGCTGATATTGTACAGTCATTAAAAAGTTTCCTTCTCTTCCTGGTTATTTGGCCTTTTATCCTTTGCTGTGTCAAAGCAAAGGCTGTGCCTACACGAAGGTGTCCAGAGCGAAGCCTTTGGAGAACAGCAGTTCAAAGCAGCCAACAGTCAAAACACCCACTGTCACAGACGGGTGTCCAGACAGACAGACACAGACAAACAGACATACGTGCTTTGATGTCCCAGACCTGGTGACAGAGGAGCTCTATAACCTCAGGCAAGGCTGGACAAATCATTAGCCAGACCATAAGGTATGGCTTCCATTATCCATGGTTTGGTTGCCTAGAGACATAATTGCTATACTGAAACCTGGCAGCTGTTGCAAATGTATAGTGAATAAGTTACATGGTTAAACTAACCAAGGAGCCACTTTTAATACAGTGAATAGGGCCTCAAAGTAGTGAACAGTAATAGTCTAATCTTAGCCTTAAACTTCAGTTTAAACTGGATGTATGATCAAATCCAGGCCTACCATTTATAAGAACCCCAGATAAAGGCTTCTGCTGTGTGTGGGACATGAAATGTTACTGAAAATTTCCACTATGGCAACAGTTTAACATCCATTTTACATCACCTAAACCAACAAAACCATTAAGCCTAAAGAGGATGGGCCCCTTTTTGAGGCTTGGTCCTCCCAGGGTTTATTCCTAATAACATTTAGGGAGTTTTTCCTTGCCCCATTGTAAAAAAAAAAAAAAAAAAAAAAAAAACACTACAGGAATAAATTTGACTTTGAAAAAAATAGAGGTCATTACAAGAGATGTGGTGTTCATTTAAAATGTGTTCCAATGGCAAGGCAACAGATTTATGCAAAAAATTTTTTACAAAAATATGAATCTGATGTATTTTTACAGCAGTCAAAATGAGTGGACGAAAACAGCCACGAACGCTGTGAAAGGGTAGTAAATTTCCGAGCAGTGTATTATTGACATCATATTAAAATTATATGTAAAATTAAGGTTCCTCACCAAAAATCATGCCATTTGCTGCAAAACAGTGAAAGTTAGAGGCGTTTGACTCTACAAATCCCAAAGGAATAGCAATTCACAAAGAAGCGGTGAAATGGAAAACGGTAACTTCTCAGGATTTTATCTTTTTTCAGAGATCTTAAAAAAAGTCCCATTGCTCATCTGACGTAATAGTAGAAATTTATTAATTAGGTAACTTATTTTAATTATATATAACATGATGTTATCTTTACAGTGGAGGAAATAAATATTTGATCCCTTCCTGATTTTGTAAGTTTGCCCACTGACAAAAATATGAACAGGCTACAATTTTAAGGGTAAATCAATGGGAGAATGGATGGAGCCATGTAAATCCTGAGTGACAACCTCCTTTCCTCTGCCAGGACATTAAAAATGGGTCGTAGCTTGGTCTTCCAGTACGACAATGACCCAAACCATACAGCCAAGGCAACAAAGGGGTGGCTCAAAAAGAGACCTTAATCCCATAGAAAACTTATGGAGGGAGCTAAAGGTCCAAGTTGCCAAGTGACAGCCTCAAAATCTTAATGATTTAGAGATGATCTGCAAAGAGGAGTGGACCAAAATTCCTCCTGACATGACAAACCTCATCATCAAATACAAACGTCTGACTGCTATCCTTGCCAACAACTGTCTGTTTGGTAGAGGGATCAAATACTTATCTGCAAAATGCAATTTAATTTATATATTATATATTTTATACATTGTGATTTTCTGGATTTTCTTTTTGATATTCTATCTCTCACTGTTAAAATAAATCTACCCTTAAAATTATAGACTGTTCATTTGTCAGTGGGCAAACTTACAAAATCAGCAAGGGATCAAATATTTATTTCCTCCACTGTATATAACATCTAAGCCACCCAGGCAGGTTTGGATCCTTTTTGAGTCTTGGTCCTTCAAGGTTTCTTTCTTATAATGTTTGGCTATTTTTTCCTTACCATTGTCACCCTAGGCTTGCTCAGTTAAGACTTTGGGCCAAGATTGTAGAAACTTGTAATGCCGCTTTGAGATATTGAAAAAATTAAATGGAAATAAATAAATCAGACTTCGCCTAAGGAATTTTTTGGCATGAGAAACCTTAGTAACAAAGTTGACACGTAAACAAAATGTATACGAAAATCACCTAAAAGTTTACATGTGCAACATGTATCACTGGAGAAACCTTGGGATGTACCTAAGCTAATAACACACAGGCTCGTTATTGACACACTAATTGGGTTCTCAGCCCCGGCTGTACAGGCACGTTGTGGAAATTGTAGTGATGTTGTTTGGAGAACAGAGAGAACAGTGCAGAACTCATGAACTCCCATCAGAAATCCCTTTCTCAAACAGATGAACAACAGGGTGAAGTCAAGCACCATCTATGGACTCCCCAATCACAAGATTTAAACATCATTGGAAATTTATGGGACGTTCTGGAGCAAAAACAGCGGAGTAGATCTCCACTTGCTTGACCTGTCAAGGAACTGGAAGATTTCTTCCTGAAGAATGGTCTGACATCGCACCACAAGGCTCTCATAACTGGGATGACAGCAGTCCAAGGATTAATGGTGTTCTGGCAAGCAGTGTTCAGTTACATGATATAGTTGACACCAGTGGAAATAATGTAGTATCTTCCAAGCCCTATTTTAGGAACCGTAGACGCGTATCATTTGTAAGTCAGAGCAGCTGCAAAGGCTTTGCAATCATCTCAAGGCACAAGAAAGTGGGTGGTGCAGTGGCAACTGTCTAGTCGAACAATATGGAGACCGGGTTCAGGTTCCAGAGGTACACGGACATGAATGACCACGTCTGAGTGATAGAGGCTAGGGAATGGTGACCTATGGCTCCAGACCATGCATTGCAGGGTTAATACAGAATGTCGTTCAGTGATCTGACCCAGTCTCTGCTGCTCGGCTTGAGGTTATAACTCAAGTCAATCAAACCACCTGCTGATAAAGAGCTTTATCTTTTCCTATCGCTATGGGAGGAGAGAGAGGGAAACAAAGGGTTTGTGAGAATCAGGTGTCACGTTAGACAGCTGCGTCGCTCGGCGGTTGGACCACAAGCCTTCAAAAAGACGACGGGCAAGGTGCCGAGATGCAGATACACACACGCGAACGCTTGCACTCGCTTCGTTAGAAGCCTTGAACACGACATAGTCCATCTTGCAACAAGGTCACCCACTGAACTTTTCAGTTAATTCGTCAGCAGGCTTTTGTTTTATGTGGCAGGTGCAAAGATACCAAGGGTTTGAGACCTAACAAGGTGCCCTCACAATTCAGAGAATAGCTACACAGGTCACCACATTCTTAACCCTACGACCCTAGCATGTTGAAGCTATTTGGAAGGGGCACAAGTGCCACCATATAGAGTGAAGAAGCTGTTTGGAGAGGCAAGTGTTTTCCAAACGGTTACGTTATTGGACCAAGTCTCCACATCTATAATTAGACACCAACTTCACCACCACAAACTGGAGTCCAGATTTTATGGTCAGATGTTCCAAATAAGATCTTTTTGACTCAAGGATTTGGGGGAATGCTGGTTTATTATGCAAAGAATTCCAACTATTGTTTCTGTTTCTGCTCCAAAAGATTCTGAACTTCAAAAACATGGCATCATGTGAAGAACTAATACAAATGAAATGGGATTCTGAAAGGGTAGACTGCTGGAACCATTTTCTGCAACGGAATAATGATATCGCCTTTTCGTGTCTGGCGCTAATTCAAAGATGGAGCCTTATTTATCTCCAAATCTCCATGCGTAAACAGGGCCGCCGCCGAAGACGCGGATGCAATCTGTCACCGCTCGGCTTGGCAATGGCACCGTCGTGTCAGTGTAAACACTCCACTTGACATCTGTCCCTCACAGTGAGCGCATTCACAGACTGGAACTAATGAAGAAAAAAAAAAAGAAAACTGGGACGTTCAAGTTGCACTACTTCTTCAGTCTCAGTGACCATCTGGATTCCTCTGAACCCGTTTCCTCTAAAGGGTTAACCTTAGAGGATCACTTCAGTTCAATTTTAACTTACATAAATAAATACGCAAGTATTTATCCCATTTAGTACAACCTAGGTAGTGTTGTCTAATAATTATTTTTGATTAAAAACATGCAAAAAATAAGGGGTAAAATTTGACTGTGACTAAAAAACCTCATGTTCAACCACCAACATGTCTACTTATGGATCTTAGAGTATCATTAGGATCTATTACTTGGTATATCAGCACCTACTCAATATTTTTAAACCTGTTTTGTTTTTATAATGAGATTTTTTTATTATTGGCATTTGCCGAGTTTCCATTTTGGTGCATGAATAGTCACCATCATTTGGATGGGAAATGACATTTATATAGTCATAAGCAAACCTATGAGCATCCCTAAAGTCTACTAGCTGACACATCCCTTTGCATTATTAATAACAAGCTATTAACACATCTTAAAATATTCCCAGACGCCTGCACACATTTCAATTTTTCACAGTTAGCGTAAATATCTTTAAAAATTGCTGAGGGGAGTAAACAAAAATAAAAGGAAAAACAACTTTAGTGTGAAATATGAGCAATAAATATAGAAATAAGTCTGGATTAAGGCAAAAAAATTGTGCAAATAACAAGATTAAGTACTTTAGGTAAAAAGTGTAGATTATAGATTACATATTGTTAATATCATCAATTAATAACTTAGCTAATAACTAATTAAATGCCATCGTTGACCAAACGCCAGATATAACAGGCATTACCCAGCTGGCAAAGGCTCTTAAATCTCCAGAGGCTGCAGATGGAAGATGAACATGATACACTTTAAGAAAGACCAATGCCCATGAAAGAAAAACAAGCCTTCCACTCTGGTTCCTGCCAGAAGCAAATGTTTTCCACTCTTGACTCTCCATCATCCTGTCACCTCGACCTAATATTTATGGAATAATCTGACATGTGTTTACATGTTAACACCAAACAGGTTCTCTGAAATATGAACTTGTTCCATTTACAGGAATTCCGTCCATTACGCTCCATTCAAGAAACAAAGGTTTGAATATAACTTATGATTACCAAAAAAATGTTTAGGTTCTTGGATTAAAGGTGTACGCCATGATTTGTAAACCAGCCTCCGTCTTGAACATCAGTAACATAATTATGACGACAATCATGGCAGATGAAGAAACCTATTTAGAACGTCACATAATTAAGGCTTAAAGATTTTGGCCAGTCAGTCAATGTCTAATAGTAAGTGCATAATTTTATAAGACATTTTTGTTCAAACAGAAAGTCATTAGCATACAGTCTGTATGACCACTGCAGAAAACAAGCTCAACATTTTCCATAGATGAAAAATCTGAAAAAATAGAAAGAAAAACGAGTTTGAGCAAGTTTCCTTAAAATGGAAGTCTATGGGTAGATGTTGGAGAATCCAATACATGTTTAGGGTAAGCATGTTGACTTGTAGAATGCCTTAATAAATAATTAACTTAAACAATTAAAAAGTTTTCATTTTTTTAGGTTAAATCTGAATGTCAGTAGCATTAGTTAGGAAGTCTATGGACAGATGTTGGATCAGCCAGAAAACATTAGTAGATCTTCATAAAATCACAAGTAAAACTATTTGTGAAATAACATTGAATGTAAACAACAGCAAGAAGGTATAAATACCAAAACTTTTACTGAACTGAGAAAAGTAAAAAAAACTAATTTACACAAGTTCACTTGTAATGGAAGTCTATGTAATGACTACCCTATATAATTTATGCTGAACACATACACTTGTAATCCATAGATAAAAATATATTGTATACATATACTGTATATGCTATATCATAAATGTTTACTGATTGCCAACATCTGCCCTTAGAATTCCATTAATATTTTATTAGATACTAGTGAATTGAAGTAATAATCTTTATTTTATCAAAGTAATGACACATGGATTTGATGTTAATTTTTATCTATGGATTTTATCATATGCTAATCATAAATGTTTTCTCACTACTTCATCATATTCCCTTAGACTTCCATTATAAGAGAATTCACATAAACTCGCTTACTGTTCTCGTAACATTAAACTTCATTTTCATAGTTACAGGTTTAGAGCTTAATTTCAAGTAATTTGACTTAATGTTTTATTTATACACTCTGATTTTATATTCTATTTTATTACACTATTTATAGTAATTAAATTATCTCTAATTTATTAGTTTACATATTGTTAGATTTTCAGTATTATATTTTTAAAATATGTTCCCTCTGTAAATAGTTATTTTGCTTCTCTTTATTTAAATATAATCTTAATTAATTAGGTAACTTTCTTTATTTTTACATGCATCATCCCTTTGTCAATCTTGGTTCTCCCAGGGAGTTTTTCCTTACCACTGTCACTGTGGTTCAATCTGGCCTTGGGCTTAGATAATAGAAGAATAAAAAAAAGCTGCTCTGAGACAAGTGTTCATTGTAAAAAA
>JAVSBU010336963.1:0-10872 GCA_033118015.1 Loricariichthys derbyi | reverse complement strand
ATTTGCTGTAGCTTTAGTGGTCATTTATTTGTATTTTTTGCTTTGATATTGTTCTGAATGTATGATACGGTGTCCTGTTTGGATGCGGGGGTGATTTGATGCGATGTTTTAGCCATATAGTGCACATTGGTTTGAATTAATTGAAAAAAAAAATTCTAAAGTGAAATTTTATTTTTATTGCCGTTGCCGTATTCAGGTTTTCATCACAGAAATCAGCCAAACAAGAAATAAAAAAAGTCTGGCCTTGTGAGGGTCGCAAGTGTTCCCAGATTCCAGCCCCTCCTGGGCATCTTCACACATTCTTGAGTGAACAATAATATATCATTCCTCTTAAAAGATGCCTGGAACACCACTAATGAGAGCCGTCCAAGGGGCATCCTTAAGATTGCCAAACCACTCTGACTGGCTCCTCTTTATTTGAATGAACAGCAACTCTACACTGAGGCTGATGGATTAGCTCCTCAACCTGTCAGGGAAAGTAAGCCAAGCAGCAGTGTATATCAATTTCATTTCTGATGCTTCAACTTGCAATTTCATTTTAATATCATAGGTGATGACAGGAATAAGATACGCAGCAAAGACTTGTGCAATATCTGCTGTAAACCCAATCCATGTGTCAAATTCACTTCCACAGTATCCACCTTCAGCAGGCCTGTTTAAGCTTCTCCTTTAGTTTTTCTTCAATGCAGGGTGCCAGAAATAAGTTTTCAGAGTGTTAATGGATGTAAAATAACCAGCCTTTTGTGGTATTGATGTCATTTTAATAAGGTTGGCTTTAAGACTGAGGAATTTTAACTCATCTGTGGTGCAGACATTCCCCTAACGTGGATGCGTGTGGGGAAATATTCATGATGTGATAATTGTAGAACCCAGTATTATGGTTTTCAATTTAATACAGAATATGCTGACAGCATCACATTTTCAAAGAGCATGACATTGGCATTGTAATGATACAATTATTCAGAAAAGCTGCCATACTGCATTCACTGAACACTCTGCTAATACAGTGTGGGGCCTCCTGAAGTTCTCAATACAGCCTCAATTCTTGCTACATGAATTCTACAAGAAGTTGCAAACAATGCTTGGGGATTGTGCTACATTTTGACATGATCAAACATTTTTGTGGATTTTTCAGGTGCATTTTTAAGCAGCGAATTCTCCTGTTCTACATGACTCAGGATTCAGTTTTATTTCCATAGCACTTTTTTACAATAGGGCATTATCTCAATGCAGTTTTACAATTTTATTTGACCTTCCAGTCAATCCCAAACTGAGAAAACCTAAAGCAAAAGTGACTAATTATTATAAGGAAAAACCCATCCTCCATGGGTAGCTTAAATGATATACAGTTCGTATATAAGAATTAAAGTAAGTTATCTAATTATTATCATGAGTTGGGGGCTAGATGTTAAGGAGGTCCCAAAGGCAGACAGCCTTTGGCCTTTGATAACTAAATCAGAAAACTAAACAAACTTTACCGGCTAAGCCCTGGGACCGGCAGAAGTTAGGACTTACAAAACACATGAGGTCACATCTGGAAATAGGCATGGCCGTTATTGGTCCCTGCCTAATGACCACATAGGGAAAGAGGGAGGTATGGCGGGAGGGGGGGGCATGGGGGTGATGCCCAGCCATGTGGTCACCTCACCTCCTGAAGTCCACAGGTGTGTGGTTCCTTTACATACGAACACTTTGCCTGACAGCCACATACTGGGGGTGCTCATTGCCACTGCTGTGTGACCCTTTCTTTTGGGACACAGGCCAGACGACCACACAAGGGCACAGGAGGGGCCCAGAGGGAAGCGCGCTTTCCCTGACCTATCCATCTAAATCCTGTCATACCTATAGCCTCCAATCTCTACAATGCTCGCTCTCTACAAAGAGGGGGTGGTCCCTCTTTTCTTAAATCCCTCAACAGCGCTTTGGCTGAGGCTGGTGTGCCCACCCTGCTAACACCATGTAGTGGAATAACACCTCATCAAGTGCAAAACAGGTGGAACACACCAGCATGGGCGTGCCTCATGTCTGGAGAAAGCTCATATCTGAAAAAAGGAGCTATATCAGGGGGGTGATGCTCCAGCCCTGTGCTCACCTCACCTGAAGTCCACAGGTGTGTGGGTCTTTTACATCCAGACACTTTGCCGGACAGCCACATACTGGGGTTGCTCATTGCCCTTTCAGACACATGACAGATGACCACACAAGGGCACAGGAGGGCCCAAGAGGGAAGCACACTTTTCCTGACCTGTCCATCTAAATCCTGTTGTACCTCGAGCCTCCAATCTCTACACTGCCCCTTCTCTACAAAGAGGGGGTGGTCCCTCTTTTCTTAACTCCTTCAACAGAGCTGTGGGTGAGGCTGGCATGCCCACCCCGCTAACACCATGTGGTGGAATAGCAACTCATCAAGTGCAAAACAGGTGGAACACACCAGCATGGGTGTGCCTCATGTCTGGAGAAAGCTCATATCTGAAAAAAGGGAGGTATGACAGGGGGTGATGCCCCAGCCATGTGGTCACCTCACCTCCTGAAGTCCACAGGTGTGTGGTTCCGTTACATCTGGACACTTTGCCGGACAGCCACATACTGGGGGTGCTCATTGCCACTGCCGTGTGACCCTTTCTTTTGGGACACAGGCCAAACGATGACACAAGGGCACAGGAGGGGCCCAGAGGGAAGCGCACTTTCCCTGACCTGTCCCTCTAAACCCTGTTCTACCTTGAGCCCCCAATCTCTACACACTGCCCCCTCTCTACAAAGAGGGGTGTTACCTCTTTTCGTAACTTCCTCAACAGCCCTGTGGGTGAGGCTGGCGTGCCCACCCCGCTAACATCATGTAGTGGAATAACAACTCACCAATCAGCGCTGCAAAACAGGTGGAACACACCAGGATGGACATGCCTTGCGTCTGGAGAAAGCTTGTATCTTAAAAAAGAGCAAAGATACAAAAGTGGTCACTAGTCCTGCTGCTAGTCCCATGCAATCCATTCGCATGACACAGATTAATGCTGATGCACCCATCCACTCTGATCTCCATCTTTTAAATTGCTGGGTGCACCTGATGTCAATGAGGTACGCCACTAGAACACAATGTACGTGGCACGGACACAGATCTCTCACCCTGCTCATCTACGCTTCCACGTGGAAAGCGACAGGGATCATTACAATTATATCAATTTTATTTTAGAGATAAAGAAACGTTATGAAGAGTATAATAAGACAGAGAATATAAAATAATAGTAAAAATCAATAAATATATTGAATAGAATAATGTTCATATAGACATTATTTAGTCCGGTACATAGTCACTGTAAGATCCTGAGTCCATACAGGAAAGTTTTGGTGATATGGCATCTTCAGTCAACTGGAGGAGCAAAGGAGTTACTGCCCTATGTGATCTGGGTAACACAACTGAAAGATGTTCTATTGGATTCAAATCAAGTGACTGGGAAGCAGAAGCAGGGATTCATTGGGACCAGGCTACATTTTTCAAAGACCAAGTTTTAAACTTGGTTTTGTGATTCTGTACCCACTAAAACCTCAAATACTTAAACAAGCCTGCCTGGTACAAACACTCATGCCAAAATCAACGAGATCACAATTTTCTCCATCAAGATGACCAATATGAATATAACCTTAAGCTGTTGGTCTGTATCTGTGTCAATATAAGCATAGCAACGCAATTTGCATTGAAAAATCTAAATTAAATAAATATTTCACACAACCAAGTGTTCCCTTTAACACTGGGTTATGCAGTATTTTTACTTTTTTACTTTTGTAGTGCCATTTAAGAAGTAAGTAAGTTGGGTTTTCCCCAAGATTTCCCTAAAGATTTTCATCTTGCATAAATTACCTACGTTTTACAGTGTTATATTATATATACAATTTAATCATGTTTGTATATGTTAATCATATTTACAGTGGATTATAAAATCCTCAAAATGGTCAGTTGATAAACTTCACTGATGTGATCACACAAAACATGATGTACGATTTTAATTTATTTAGACTCTAATCAAAAACATCTGCAAGAAGTATAAGCAATGCATTTTTGAGTATCATGCTTTTTTTTTTGAACATTTTTTTTTGTTGTTGTTACCATTATTTCCTCTTTAAATGAAAGTCTGTGTACCAAGTCAGCTTCTGACCTTTTCTCACTGACCTTTTCTCACTAACACTTCTCTATACGTCTATGGACGTATTTTCAGGAGTGTGTACGTTGTAGCAATTTGTTTTTAATGATATATGAGGTCTTTTTATCACACTAAATCAGTAGAATTAAAGGTTCTCATGCAAGACTAGTATAACACGGAAGTTTAAATGAGCTGGTGTAATGGATCTGGATGAAGAGGCATTCCTACACAAAGCCTACACACATCACACACTTCCTACACACATCACAAGTGGGCAGAAAACCCACAGCAGTAAAAGCTGACTGAAATACTATAAAACTGAAAAGCCCTAAATGTGGCCTTCGAGTTCCAGGTAATCCCTCCTGCATCTCCCACCGATGGTTTCACACCAATGATTTATCTGAGATAATCTCCTTCAGAACAGCTTGTACATCCAAAGCCCTAATAACTTTAGTTCTTTTATTTTTGATGAGGGCTACATAGTTCTCCTGGAACATGTTTGATGTGTGAAGTCTGTGGCTTTGTTCACATTCCCACATTTGTTCACATTACTTGGCTGGAACATTTCAAAATTTCTCAAATTAAGATTGGCTAGCTCATTGGGGGATTATATTTCTGTAATTTCTGCTTATCCGTGGGGGAACTAGCATTAGCCTAACGGAATCATCTGAAGACACAAGAAGAGCTGGTGAGATGATGACGTTGGCTGCCTGCACATATTGGTGAAAGTTTGCTATTAAGTGGTAATTGGTGAAGGCTATATTGGGAGAAAACGTGAGTAATACCCCACTCTCACATAGCAGTATTTTGGCCTGGGCTGTCATGGGTCAAAAAACCTTGACATCAACAACAAATATCAAGACAAAAGGGGGCGGAGAACAGTATGCATATTATCCTACCGTTAAACCTCGCCAGGTCCCGTATACATTCCAGAGTGTCATGATTGTATGCAGAATCCCACACCAAACTTCATTAAAAAGTCGGCGTAAACTTCAGAGCGACGCTGAGAACCCCCAATATGCCACGTTTTGCTACGTAAGATTACGTCACATTCGGCCGATAGTCCAAAACAGCAATGATATAGTACGAGTTCCACCCGAAGGCGCACTTTTAGCCCCGAAGGCAAGCTCGGTGCAGCCATGAAAGGCAAAATTAATATATGCAAATTTATCCCCGCCCCTACCCCAGACTGTATGAATTCAGGGCTTTTAATATTAATATAATACATTTTCCTCGTGATATTAATACATTTTCGTGATATTAATATAATATAATTACTTATAATTTTATTTCCATGTGTTCATTTTAAGCTTTCTTTTTTTCCCTATATAGACTTTCATCAGCCTTGTAGCTCTCTATCATGCACCCTACCAAATTATATGATAATATAGAGCTTTGCTCACTACCTAGTGTACTCTGAAGCATATAGTAATCCATTTGAGATTCAGCCAATGGAGTTAAACTCATCTGCATTCAATTTGCCAGAAGAGATAAACGCTTTTTATCCATGAAACTTAATGTTTACATCACAGCTCTAATTAAATGGACAAACTGCTGTAGATGGTGAATATTAAATAAATGTATATACAGTGAGTCCTCACCTAACGACGTCTCTTTTTAATGATGATTCAAAGTTACGATGGACTTTCACGAATACAATGAATTTCGATATACGACCAAATTTCAAAGATATGACGATATTTTTGAATTTCGCGCCAGAGCAGTGGCAGCACAATGGGATGTTGTGTACGATAAGCTGCTGGTGTAAAAGAGAGTAATTGATTTCACCAAAAGAATTGTGTTCTACATGTTAAATTGGAGCCACCTGTGGGTCACTGTGGTAACTGCATGAAAAAGGGGTCCTTCAGGAGATTTACTCGGTCACCAATAAAGCACGAGATATCTGGCTGGTGGTAAGTGTGTATTTCCCTTGTGTGAGATCGTATGTAATATAAAGCATATTGATATTTTAGTTTTAATGCTACTCACGGCCTGTAACAGTCACCTAAACACCCCTAGAGTGTATTTTTGCAATTTAGATTGGTGATAAGTGTATTAAAACCGATGTTAATACCTAACCCAAATCTAGGGTCCCGATTAACGACGAGGTTAGGGAAAGTCCGTCGTTAAGCGGGGACTCCCTATATAAGACATAAAGTATGTCCGTTGATTTTGTAAGCGCAAATAGACGCTTTTTTCCCATGAGCTAACAATCACAGCCCTAATTAAATGGACAAACTGTTGTAGATGGCAAAAATTAAATAAATGTCTATATATAACATTAAATTAAGCAATACATGTAACATTTGTGGGAATATATTGTAGTAATCTGTATCTGTTGATCAGTCCTACACACCATCTTGGATGAATCGCTACGGTGTTTCATGAACGCAGAGGACAAACTTATATCCAACAATGGAAATGGGACTTCTATGGCATTTATATCCTTGAAATGACACTAATCCTCTATGATAGACCATTAATCCTCCTGGATTCTTATTATTAAGGGAGAAAAAACAAACCTATATGGCCCTGTGTGGTTGTGGCTGTGTGGTGTTTTGGATCATTGTCCTGCCGCAGAACCCAAGTTCATTTCAGCTTGAGGTCATGAACAGATGGCTGGACATTGTCCTTCAGGATTATTTTGTAGACAGCCAAATTTATGGTTCCATTTATCACAGAACATCTTCCAGGTCCTGAAGCAGCAAAACAGCCCCAGACCATCACACTACCACCACCATGTTTTACTGTAGGTATGATGATCTTTTTCTGAAATGCAGTTACTTTTACACCAGATCTAACGGGGGACACACCTTCCAAAAGTTCAACTTTTGTCTCGTCAGTCCACAGAGTATTTTCCCAAAAGTTTTGGAGATCAACAAGATGTTTTCTGGTAAAATTCAGACGAGCCTTAATGGTTTTTTTGCATTTTTTCAGCAGTGGTTTTCATCTTGGCACTCTGCCATGCAGGCCATTTTTGCCCAGTCTCTTTCTTATGGTGGATCATGAACACTGATCTTAACTAAACCAAGTGAGACCTGCAGTTCTTGGATGTTGGATGTTGTTGTGGGGTCTTTTGTGACCTCTTAGATGAGTCTTCGATGTGCTCTTGGGGTAATTTTGGTTGGCCGGTCACACCTGAGAAGGTTCACCACTGTTCCACATTTTCACCTTATAGATAATGGCTCTCACTTTGGTTCAATGGAGTCCCAAAACTTTAGAAATGGCTTTATAACCTTTGCCAGACTGAGAGATCTCAATTCATTTCTTTCTCATTTTTTAATTGAATTTCTTTGTATCTTGGCATGATGTCTAGCTTTTGAGGATCTTTTGGTCCACTTCGCTTTATCAGGCAGGTCCTAATTAAGTGATTTCTTGATTGAGAACAGGTGTGGCAGTAATCAGGCAATGAGACAATACTACATATAGATAAACTACTGAATATAATAACATATGTGTATCAGAATGATTTAGTCCAAATAATAAATGGAGTCTGTAGATTCTCCAGCCCTCAGCAGGGGGGCATCTCCCTCCCTTCCTTTGGTTGTTTGATCATCCCATGCCTACATCATACCAGATCAGTCAGCCGGAGGAGGTGAGGGGGAGTTATTGCCCTCTGATGGGGTCTGAGTAACAGTATGAGGACTGGAAATTAAGATGGAAGAAAAGCTTGAGTGGAAGTGTAATCTACTTATTCTTTAGACAGAAAGTTCTGTCAATGCAGTATTCTTCTTTTTCATGTAAGGCCTTTAGATTTAAATCTGAACAGCTGAGAGAAAGAATTCTGAACTGAGTAAATTAATATTTTGGACAGTTTTTTAATATATATGTGATTAATGAAGAGTGGTTTTAGCCAGTGTGAACTTTTATGTAAACTTTCAGTGATGGTGATGTCACTAGTGTTACAGCTCCTGTTCATGACGCCAATTACATATTTAAAATTGGTATTATTAAGGAGCATCATAGTCATACTTGTGCCCCATGGCGATGTGATTGGCTCTGGACCCCTTCATCTTAAACAGGAAAAACTGCTTACAGCAGGTTATTGAATATATAAATTTCTATGCTGTAGAATGGCTGAAAAGTTTATGCTCTGTATATGAGGCTATTTGGATACCAATCACAAGAGAACCCTGAAAATAGAATGGTAATTAACTATCAAGCACAACTATTAAAAGCATCAATGAATCCTAGATGAACAATACACAACCCGTAGCCAAGATTAGATCACTGTGCTGTGCATCTATAGGAGCAGGTAAAAATAACCAGTGATAATGAAGTTGGTGTAAAGTCACTTTCGAATAGGTGTCTGTTCAGATGTATTTGATGCACAGCACACAGATTGTTCAGTATGTTTTCGAATAGGTGTCTGTTCAGATGTATTTGATGCACAGCACACAGATTGTTCAGTATGTCACATTTCACTGTGGAGGTTCAATAAGTTCAATGAATTATAATTATAAAATGGCAGAAACCCTGACGGATTTATATGAAATCATGCATGCAATCATCCTTACCGTAAACGGTTTGGTACCAGAGTATAGTTTTCCCTTGTATAATTAAAATTAGTGCATACACACCATTAATCAAATGCACCTGAATGCATTTTATTAGATAATTCTTCTGGGGTAAGTGACTCCATTTACACAGCCTTAGACTAATCTTGATTTTCTAAATAAAAAATTCCAAAATGCCCAAAGGGAACCAAACTTTTTCCACTATTATCAGACTAAGCTTTGAAGCACTGCAATAAAGATTAGCAGATCTGCCAGAAAGTCAAAATTTCTGCAAGTTCATCATAAAAATATGTATAAACCATGTCACACTTGCTTGTTCTCTGATAAAAGTTGTTACTTTCATTATTCTTTTATGCAAAATGCACTGCCAGAAAAAAAAAATCACCACCTGTGGGGGCGGAGCTATGATCCTGGGTTACTACAGTTCTAGGTCAGGTCTCGGTTCAGTAACATTATGAGCCCAAAGAATGAGATCAGCTGATACCTGAATATACTGAACACCCAGGTTATTCCATCAATTGATTTTCTTCTCTGATATCACAGCCATATACCAAGATGATCCAAAACAGGATTCATGGAGCTCAAATTGTGAGAAAGTGGTTCAGGGAGCATGAGACATCATCACACATGGATTGGCCACCACAGAGTCCAGACCTGAACCCCACTGAGAATATTTGAGGTGTTCTGGAGAAGGCAGTGGGTCCAAATCTCCCATCATCAATACAAGATCTTTGGAAAAGTTAATGCAACTCTGGGCAGAAATAAATTTTGTGACATTGCAAAAGCTTGTGGAAATGCTGCCACAGGGAAGAATGGAAGAATGTTTTGTGGACGGATGGGACCACAACAGAACTTTTTGGTTTAAAAGAAAAACTGTTATGTTTGGAGAAAGGAAACCACTGCATTCCAGCATAAGAACTTTATCCAATCTGTGAAACATTGTGGTGGTAGCATCATGGTTTGGGCCTGTTTCGCTGCATCTGGGCCAGGACGGCTTGCCATCATTCTAAGGAATTCTAAAGGAAAATGTCAAGACAAACTATAATAATTCTGTCTCATTTATTTAACTAGGTACTCTTTATCTACTTTTAGGACTTGTGTGAAAATCTGATGATGTTTTAGCTCATATTTATGTAGAGATATAGAAAATTCTGAAGGGTTCACAAACTTTCAAGCACCACTGTAAGTGTATCAACATCAAAGCTAAGTCATTTCATTCCTTTGATATATTTAGAGTACATATATACAGTATATATATAGTATGTTGGTATATGTGTATATATGGTACAATGCAAAAGTATTAGGCCACCCCATGCTATAAAGTATAACCATATATAACATATTGTCGACGATTGGACTCAAATGTCACTCAATAATCCTCTTTTCCACTGATCTTTATTCTAATCTTTGTAAGCTTTAGCATATCTTAGCCTTTTTACCCTGTGGATGATTTGGTGTAGCATGACTAACACGTTGCCAGGTGATCAGTTCTCCCATGAGTTGTTATTATGAAGACCAACAATGAAGGATCTCCCTAAGGACAGTACCAAAATGATGCACGGTTACTAGTGAGGGGTTAAGAATAAAAGCCCAGGCATTTTTACTGCTCACATGACACGGTTCTTTATGCTCTTACATTCAAGTCATGTTATAAAGCCATTCGGGAGTATTTTGGTCATCAGAGAAAAGTGAGTGTGATGACTGAGAAATAATTAGCCAAACCTGGATATACACAGTGCTGTGCAAAAGTGTTAGGCCACCATTAGATTAGATATACCATTGTTTTAGCAGTGTATACCCATAATTATTTTTCAGTCTTTTTATTAGAATACAACCAGAAAATACAGGGTAATTGTGACCTCATAGCATCATGGAGCTTCATCAGGGTGCCAGGTTAACCCATGTACAGTCCAAAGAAGCTTTACTATGAATAGTCTTTTTGGAAAAGTAGCAAGAAACCACTTCTTTGGAAGGGAAACAGGGTGAAAAAGCTAAAATATGTTCAAGGTTACAAAGAGTGGAAAAGTGTATTTGACAAATCCAAACTTGAAATATTCGGGTCTAATCGTTGCTATATGACTCAGTATTTGCTCTTCGGCTTTATTACCCCTGTGTAAAACATCTCCTTGTAAACTATAAAATTTATATTTTGTTATGTAAAATATATTAAAGGATGTATCTTAATAGTTTCAAGAGATAGTATAAACAATTACAGAGTTGAA
>JAVSBU010336955.1:0-10874 GCA_033118015.1 Loricariichthys derbyi | reverse complement strand
ATACAACATAGCTGCTCTCAATACAGTCTTGTAAACTTTTCCTTTGACCTTTAATGCCAACCTTCTGTCACAAATCACTCCTGAAACTTTTCTCAACCCACTCCATCTTGCCTGTACTTTCTTCATCCTCTTCAAAGAATTCTAAACTTAATTTCATTGATCTTTCCCACTTCCTGATCCACACTATGACCTCTACACTTCTTTCCCTTTCATTCTCGCTGTTCATTTTCCTGTGACTTTTAATACAAACATTGGTTTTTCTTTTTATATAATCGTTTCTGCCATGTCAGTAGTCAAAGAGCTAGACCAATATGACTACTACTGGGAGATGCTTTGACTCAGTCCTCTACCAACATCCACTATTGAACTATGGACCAGAAAGTCCAGGGTTCAAATCCCACCTCGGCCAAGCTGCTACTGTTGGGTCCTTGGCAGGGCCCTTAACCTACAGTTGCTTGAATTATTAGAAAATATCAATTGTAAGTCACTCTGAATAAAGGCAACTGCTAAATACTATGTGAATATTGTGTAGTTACACCAAGATAAATGTAACCTGTTCACAATGCATGTCTTCGTGTGGATAATATAGACATTTTTTTTGCTCTATATCTTCCCTTTGCTCCTAGATTATCCTTACAAGTATGGCCGTGAGGGGGGTTGTGCCGATAGCTCTGTTTTCGATAGGATGAAGAAATATCAGGCTTCTGCTGTGGAGACTCCAGCTGAGGTCAGTCCACAGCTTACTTTGTTATACTGAATATATTCACATACATGTAGTCTCATAATTTGATTTACACTGGATCAGCCAGGAACTGTATTGGCTTTATTCTACTGAACTGCCTTCTGACTATTACAGGAAAAGAAGAAGGTGCATGCAGATGAGGATGATGAGGAGCAGGCATATGGGCCGGTGATCCTGAGGAAGAAACGAGCTGCTCAGCCTGAGAAAAATACGTGCCAGCTCTTCATTCAGACCGACCACCTCTTCTTTAAATACTATGGCTCCAGGGAAGCAGTTATAGCTCAGGTAAGACTCAACAGCCTTGGGGGCTTCAGTACTAAACACACTGCAGAGACTGAAGCAGTAAAATAGTAGAGTTCCTCAGCTCTAATTCATGACGCTGAGTTTGAAAAAAAAAAAAGTTGATTATCTAAAAATTTCAGTAGTCCCTAATATCAACTAATATCGTTTATTTTATTAGAACCCCACTAAGAAATTATTGGGACAGTGTGGAAAATGTAGGTTAAAAAATTCAGGCCTGTATCACGTTCCAAAAACAAAAGTTGAGACAATAAAGCATTTACCACTTTGTAATGGTGCTTATCCTTCTCACAGCATGTTAGTATATAGTAAATAAAGTTTGTTTTAGCCTTTTTTAAATGTAAGTAATGTCCATTGGTATGACCCACCTGGCTAGAAAGGTTAACAAATTCTGGCTCTGCGTCTTTAAGATTTTGGCACAAGTGGTTAAATGAAGGGTTTTAATGATTTAATAAGCAAGAAGTCATTAAAATATGGAATTAATGTGAATGAGACATTTCCTTACATTTTAACGGATATATTTCAATACATTAATTCATTTTCTTATCCGCTTAATCCTGGTTAGGATTGTGGGAAAGACAGTGCTCAAGCATAGACACAGGCAACAAGACAGGAACGACTATAGACAGGACGCCAAGCCATTGTAGGACACACACACACTAAGGGCACTTTAGAAACACCAATTAATTGCAATATGGGAGGAAACCAGAGCAAATCCAAGCAGACACTGGGAGGACATGCACACTCCACACAGGTGGAGTTTGAGATAGGGATTGAACTGGGGATACTGGGAGCTGTCGGGCATCTGTGCTAACCAATGCACCACTGTGCCACCCTGTTTCAAAACATATACAACAAAATAAGAACATTTAGTTTGTGCAGAACTTCGGGCATCTTGCCAAATGTCTCAAATTTCTATGTGCCTATATAGACAAATTTATGACTCATCAGGTTCAGAAAGTTGACATTTGGCAAGATGCCTGAAGTTCTGCACAAACTAAATGTCATGTTCTTGGACAGATGTCCTGACATTTTCCTTTAGAATTCTCTGATATAATTCAGAATTCATTGTTCCATCAATGATAGCAAATCGTCCTGGCCCGGATACAGTAAAACAGACCCAAACCATGATACTACCACCACCATGTTTCACAGATGGGATATGGTTCTTATGCTGGAAGGCAGAGTTTTCCTTTCTCCAAACATAAATCCACAAAGTTCTATTTTGGTCTCATCCATCCACAAAAACTCCTTCCAATAACCTTCTGGCTTGGTCACGTGACCTTTAGCAAACTGCAGACAAGCAGTAATGTTCTTTTTGGAGAGCACTGGCTTTCTCCTTGTAACCCTGCCATGCACACCATTGTTGTTCAGTTTTCTTCTGATGGTGGACTCATTAACATTAGCCAATGTGAGAGAGGCATTCAGTTGCTTAGAAGTTACCCTGGGGTCCTTTGTGATCTCACCACCTATTACACACCTTGTTCTTGGCCTGATCTTTGTTGGTCGACCACTACTGGGGAGGGTAACAATGGTCTTGAATTTCCTCCATTTGTACACAACCTGTCTACGAGTTGGTGGAGTTCAAACTCTTTAGAGATGGTTTTGTAACCATTTCCAGCCTGATGAGCATCAACAACTCTCACTAATATGTAATATTTGATTTTCCTCCATAAATAAATGATCAAGTATAATATTTTTATCTCATTGGTTTAACTAGTTCTCTTTATCTACTTTTAGGACTTGTGTGAAAATCTGATGATGTTTTAGGAAATATAGAAAATTTTAAAGGGTTCACAAACTTTCAAACACCACTTTATGGTAGAAAAAGTAGATCATTTAGTGTTGAAACTTGGATGAGCTGATTTCTATGTTTTCAGCTTTGTTTACACTGAAGTGTTTTTCTCCATAGATATCTAGCCATGTGAAGGCCATTGACACAATCTATCAGAGCACAGACTTCCAGGGAATTCGTAACATCAGCTTCATGGTGAAGAGAATCAGAGTATGTGAGACTTTCCTTCTTATCACATTGATAGAACCTGATCAGCACTCTGAATATTTGTATTCAGATGTTTGGAATCAATAAGAAATGCCTTTGCTTTTATAATCAGTGTGTCTTTGGATTGATCAGGATTGCAAGCTAATAAACTGATGGTCTTGTCTTTTTTTATTTCATCCAACGGTTTTATCAAACTTTATTGATTAAAAAAAAACTATTTACAGATTAAAGACTACTGAGACTATCAAATTAGAGACTCAAGACTTAATTCAGACTCACTTGCTAGACGTCGAGACTCCAAATTCAACTTGGAATCATAGTCTAGAGACTTGAGACTGGACTTTAATTCACTGATTATAATCCCAGAACTTTGAATTGGAAACAGTTGTTGGAAATCTGAGACTCGCAGACTTGAGACTCAGTCAAATTCACACGCAATAGAAGCTCTAGTTGGTCTGTAAGATTATAAACTCACAGATCACTTTATTAAGGACACCTCCTTGTTTTTACACTCATCGTCTATACAGTGTTTCTTCGCTACGTCACGGTTCGTTTATCCTGGACTCGCTTTTTCGCAGATTTTCAAAAAAATATTAATGTAAAATATTTATCGTGGAATTTTTGCTGTTTCACAGGGTTTTGCAGTACTCTGTTTAAAGTATTTTTGCACATGCGTAGTACATATTATACAGTGTAAATAATTACCTAAAATGTTTATTCATTTGGGTTAATTAACTAATTGATATTTGTGTTATCCATACTTAATAACGTAAATACTTTCTTATTGTGGCTAACTTCACTTACATGACAGACTTCAAAATAAAAGTCTCCACCTTTACATGAATGTATAGACTTCATGCCAATCTATACATTTAGGTAAACGCGAAGTCTTTTATTTTGAAAGGGTGGTTTGGCAGTGGCCATCTTTGTTTGATTCCTATCATTTTAGCTGCAGGACGTATATTTAATGATAAGTACTCATATTTTAAAATTACATATCTAGGTTTAAGAGTTTAAAACACTTTATGAACATTTGTGTAGACGTTTTTTATAAGGTACATGTACAGTATGGGAAAAGTTATTAAGCGTCACTACTTTGTGGAAATTCAGTTATTGCGGGTGGGTCTGGAACGGGTCCCCCACGATAAGTGAGGAAACACTGTATTATCAGTTCCACTTACCATATAGATGTTCTACAATTACAGACTGTAGTCCATCTGTTTCTCTATGTACTTTGTTGGTTCCTTTTATTCAGTTCTCTAATAATCAGGACCTCCACAGGACCAGCACAGATTATTAAAATCTAATAATCACCTACAAGGTTTGTTTTGGTTCTCCCTCAGATCAATACCACAAATGATGAAAAGGACAGTTCAAACCTGTTTCGTTTTGCCAACATCGGTGTGGAAAAGTTTCTAGAGTTGAACTCTGAGCAGAACCATGATGATTACTGCCTGGCTTACGTCTTCACTGACAGAGACTTTGATGATGGTGTTCTTGGATTGGCCTGGGTCGGAGCTCCCTCAGGTACTTTCACGTTCGATATTTCTTCACTCTGCCCTGCAGGGCGGCGTCATACTGGAGAAAATATCACAATGTTGCTGAGAATTATTAAATTACACTCTGAGTTGTATTAAAAATATTATGTAGATTTTGCATCATTTGTCCATTTATCTACTGACAGATTGGTGAAGTAATCGATCCTATTATCCAGTCTTCTGTATTAACTGACAGCTTTTGTATTGGTAAAGGCAATATCACAATTCCTGCATCTAGATTTATTTCTAACCCTTGCTATGAGAACTGAAGCCAAGAGTGAAACAAAAACAAGGAAAAATAACTGACGTTTGATCCCTGGGCCTCAACAGGAAGCTCTGGTGGGATCTGTGAAAGGAGTAAGCTCTACACAGACGGCAAGAGGAAGTCTCTGAATACCGGGATCATCACCGTACAGAACTATGCATCCCATGTCCCACCTAAGGTCTCCCACATCACCTTTGCCCATGAGGTTGGACACAACTTCGGTTCCCCTGTGAGTAGCAGATGTTATAGTATTGAATCTTGTATGTTTCCATCTGGTTGTATTTGGAAAATTTTGGGAATGTATTGGAAAATGAGTGTTTCTTTTCTTTTGAAAATATCCAGTGTTAATCTGATGTTTAATATTAGTATCAGAGCTGATATTAATGTCTGTGTCCTCCAGCATGACTCTGGTGATGAGTGCACTCCTGGAGAGTCCAAGGTCACCAACATGAAGGAGCGTGGCAACTACATCATGTACGCCCGGGCCACGTCAGGAGACAAGTTCAACAACAACAAGTTCTCCATCTGCAGTATCCGCAACATCAGCCAGGTGCTGGATAAAAAGAGAAACCAGTGCTTCGTTGGTAAGTGCTCCTCCTGAACACAAGTCATCTCCTGGCAACCAGCATCACCCAAGAATCCCTAAACTGCCCCAAAATAGGACAACTCATCACATTACTGTGGGCAGCAGAACTATGAGAACTCATCTAAACCTCTAACCCTAAATTTGTATATGCAATCACACTATTGTAATCCGAAGGTCATTATCTTCTTCCGCCTTATTATTCAGCCGTTTTTTGACGCTTAACTCGTCCTGCAGTTTTCGAGATATCGACACGGGACAAACACCAAAACGTGCAGAATTCTCGGGAGATGGTCGCTTGTATACAGATAAGAAATCGCATGTCGCATTCGCACGCTACGTGCGAAAACATGAGGGAAATTTCCCATTGACTTAACATTACGGCCAACTTCGGACGGCCGTAACTCTGACAATTGTTGAGCTAGAAACATCAAAATCGGCATGCATGGACTGGGGAGCACCCTAACCCGGCACTTGAAGTCACGGCGTGATCGGGCACTCCGGTCACTTTTTTACCATGCCCACAAATATCCGGTCATAGGAAAACCATTGAGCACAATGTTATTCGGCTGTTTTTTGACGCTTAACCTACCCCGCAGTTTTCGAGATATCGACATGGCCCAAACATCGAAACGTGCAGAATTCTCGGGAGACGGTTGCTTGTACACAGCGAAGAATTCGCACATCACATTCGCTTGCTATGCGTGAAAATGCGAGAAAAATTTCCCATTAACTTAACATTACGGCCAACTTCCGACGGCCGTAACTCTGACACTGTTTGAGCTAGAAAGTGGTAGCTTAAGGTAACAGACTGTGGACCAGGAGGTCCAGAGTTCAAATCCCACCTCTGCCAAACTGCTTCTGTTGGGTCCTTTGAGCAAGGCCCTTAACCCACAGTCACCTGGATTGTAAGACTGTATAAATTGTAAGCCGTCCCCTGGATAAGGGCATCTGCTAAATGCCATAAATGTAATCTAATCTAAATCTACTTTTGTATTATGCTCTTCTATAATTTATAAACAAGGCTGGACATAACATTTTTCTGATTTGGTTGTGAAAGGAGGAGCTGTAAACATTTCCTGTTGCTCACCTTGTATAGTACACAAATATTTGATCACCATCTGTTTGGAGCCATTCCACCTCCTTCAGGCACTTTTCTGTGAATACCTGTTTTTCTACCATCAGGTTCTGCCTGGTGTTTCTTTAAAGCTGGTGGAATACTAAAGTAATGACTTAATGTATCGTTTCTTGGATATGGTGAAGAATTGATGGAAATCTTAAAAACTGTGACAATAAGTTAGATTTAAAGTAAACTAAATATTCAGCGGTGCTCACCTTGGTGTGTAATTATGTCCCAAAAATGCAGAGTGCATTGGTACACAAATGTGCTTCTTTCTGTAATACCTGCTGCACGTTGTTAGTTTTGACTATGCATGAGCACCTGCACACCACTTATGGTGCACAGCTGGTTATAAGGACATTATGACATTATTTTGTTAAGGTGTGAGCTTTCATTAAGGCTTACTCTATCAACGGTTTGCATTGAGATACCATGACGAACCTTATCAAAGTTACTCTCATTATCTTTAGAGCAGTGGATTTTCCCTTTGTGATATAGGCTCTCACAGCAAATAGTTTGTCTGGAGGTACACTATTACATATCAAGGAATTACTGTGCTGAAAAATTGAGCTAGCATCACTTTTATTTGTACAGTACTGTATGTAGGCCTGTCACAGCTATGAAACTTTAGCTGAATATTGTTTGTCTTATAAATAATAACAATTAATGATTAATGATGAACACAACTAATGAAGTAGAAGCTTAAAATGACCGAACATCCATCTTGCTTACTAGCCTTATTTGATTAGCAGCTAATACTGATTACTGTCAAAGTTATGCATTACATGTACCCAAAATCTCACACAAATACCTACAAATATACAAAAAGAAAAATGCAAAGCAGGACAAAATGTTACAGCACCAAGTTAAAAGGTCAAGCATTTTTGTTTTTGTTAAGCCATTAGGTCTCAAACTTGATTGCTTAGATTGCAATGATTCACATTCTGACTGTGGGATATTACTGTAGTCCTACATAATTGTGATAATTTCAGTGATTTGCGATTATCTCAAAGAATTGCAATCAGATGATTAAGTGATAATGTTGACAGCTCTATTTGTACTGCAGTGCAGTTTCATTTTAGAGTGGTTTTATCTTTTGATGATCTCTCTCTCTCTCTCTCTCTCAGAGTCTGGGCAGCCTATCTGTGGGAATGGTTTGGTGGAGGCTGGAGAACAGTGTGACTGTGGTTACAGTGATCAGTGCAAAGACATGTGCTGCTACAGTGCCAACGAGCCAGATGGCAGGAAGTGTACACTGAGGCTTGGGGCCAAGTGCAGGTATACCGAACACCCACTGCTGCTCCTTATGATCACTACAGGCCACGAGTCTAATTTCACTCCACACGGCGTAGAGCCTAGTGTTCAGAGAACATCTAGTCATTCATTGTAATTCTGCTTTGGATGGTGGATCAGGAAGATGAGAAAAGATCCTGTAGTTCTAGTTATTGAAACATTGACGTTGTCTGTGAGCATGAAATAGTGGAACGTTATCAGCAGAGTGTATCAGCTTAGATAAATAGTTCATTGATAAATCCATTTCATTGTCGCCACCTCTTGAACAGTGAATGCAGATTCATATTGTAATATGATTAACATATCATGTGTCTCCCCTCTCTTTTTGTCCTGCAGTCCTAGTCAGGGTCCGTGCTGTACACCTTCTTGTGAATTTAAGGGTGAAAATCAGATGTGTAGGAATGAGTCAGAGTGTGCCTTTCAGAGGAACTGTGACGGGAAGACAGCACAGTGCCTCACCTCCCAGGCTAGAGAAAACCTGACAGCCTGCAATCAAGAGACGCAAGTCTGCATCAGTGGGGTATGATCAACCAATAAGTGTGAGAATGGGTTTGTGTAGAGCTGTGTGTGAATCTGTCCTGAACATGCCCACTTTTAAAATCCTAATAATGCATAACCTATAATGTTCAGAGGATTTTCTTTATTAATGAACATTGTGGCTGATCATGGCCATTGCTAGGTTTGTTTAGCATTAATTTTCTTTAAATCACTGCTTTGTCAACCTAATATCCAAATCCTTATGATTTCCTACTATAGCTTTTGGTATTATCCGTTCTTGAAATTAATGTTCTGGTGTCGTTGTGGTCGGGGAAAATAACAGAACACTAGGGGTATAATTATGTAATGGCCATGATGTGATGCATCGAGATGCAAGAATGTCTGTGTGGATCGTGAACTTATAGAATGTCTCATGAATTCTGTTTATTACACCATCTAATGCAGTTATATTTTCTGAACACTAGAGGGCAGAATCATATGTCATGCTCTTATATACAGCTTCTGTTCTGCAAACGGAAATTCATTAATGTAAAGATTACTTTAACGTTGTGGATATTTAAAGGCTCAGTGAGCTTGTTTGTTTACTTTGAATTTCAATTTAAAATAGTTTAAAATGCAGTGGTGATTGAAAGTTTGTGAACCCTAGTTAAGTCATAAAAGTAGATGAAGATAACCTAATTAAACAAATGAGACAAATATTATACTTGGTCATTTGGACTTGGAAAGGAAAGTTTCACATACTTTTACCACTCACTAATGTGTAATATTTGATTATTTTCCTCAATAAGTAAATGACCATGTATAATGTTTTTATCTTAGTGTGCAACTAGGTTCTCTTTGTCTACTTTTAGGACTTGTGCGAAAATCTGATGAGGGTTTAGGTCATATTTATGCAAAAATAGAGAAAATTCTAAGCGGTTCACAAACTTTCAAGCACAACTTCTAACTTCTTTTTATTATAGCATTTTATTATCCTAGACAACTTGGAGAACTTAAAGAACACCTTATTTTGAATTAACAACGAATAAGCAGAATAATGAAATAAACGATAAATATTTTGACTTTTTTAATATGTGGTGAAGCTATCATAGAGTATTTTATTTACATTTTTAAACCTGTTTCTAGTAATTAATTTTAAATTGCATGGGACTCGGTTTTTTGTTTTTTTTTAATTAAATCATTACTAATAATTATAGCATATCGATTTGTGGATTCATTATTGTGAATTGAATCATGAGCAGAGTGTCTTGTTAAACCCCTACAAATTACTGAATGTCCTTTTACCTCTGCCTACAAGCTCCACTTTTATTTTATGCAGTTTTTAATTGTGAGGTTAGATTTATGGCTAAAAGAAACAGCCATGAGACAATGGTGCACATGATAAACAAAGACCCGTCCGGTTCACAGATAGCAGACAGAGGCAGGAGGACATAGCAGGAAATCCCCAAATCAGAAAGCATTTGGCACAGTTATCATTATATGTATTTAAATTATGCAGTAACCAGACCTATGTCCCCAAAGTAAACAATGGAAATAGGTAATAAACTCCTAATATTCATTATTCAAACCATTTTCCATAAAAAAAACTTCATTCAGATAAAGGGGTGAGTCTGTTAAAATTACACAGAATGTAAAAACTACATCTAGAGCACCTACTGACCATAAAACACCTGGACCCCCCCCTCCCCCCATCCCCCTCTCCCCCTCTCCCCCTCTCCCTCTCTCCTCAGGCCTGTACTGGCTCCATCTGTAAGCGTTATGGGTTGGAGATCTGTACATGTGCAAGTAAAGACGGGACAGATGAGACAGAGTTGTGTCATGTCTGCTGCATGGAACAGAGTGAGTGTAACACACATGTTTGAATTACTGTGTTTGTGAGGATCTTCTGTCTATATAGAAAGTAATTTGAGTAATAGTGATTATAAACTAATAAATAAATTATGCTCAACCAACACCAATTACAATATGAAGATAATTCTCAGTTGTTTGCATTAAGAACTGGTTTGTTCTCTGTAAAAATCCTGATAAATCCTGTTCATTTAGAAAGCGTACTTCGATCAGTTTCAGATTGATAATTAGAGGTGCAGCTTGAAAAATTGTGTACCTTTAATGGATTTAATGGATAAAATGAACCTAGTTAAAAAAAAGAGACAAATTATACAGGGCCATTTGGGGACAGTTACTGTTTGAGTGGAACCCCTGTAGTATTTAAAGAAGGATCTGTCAGTCAGATCAGAACAGAGCTTGTAGAAATGTGTCCTGCCACTACCAAAAATTAGATTTTTTGGGACCTCAACAGGAGATGTTGATGTTCATTAGACTGGAAAAACCTAAAACCTAACACAAATTTTGGTTGGTATAAGGCATTTAGAAGAAATAAATTAGGGAAACCCCTCGGAGATTCCTAAGGCCCCATTTACACATAGACGGTAAGAGCTCCCGGAAGAGTTTTTGGCTCCTCTGGGCCGTATTAGGGATCAAACACCGTTGTTAACGCCGGCGCTAGGGGGCGTGGTTTAGTTCCGGCTTCACT